>JBCIKM010079610.1:0-14835 GCA_039654465.1 Melibe viridis | reverse complement strand
GAGAGAGAGAGAGAGAGAGAGAAAGAGAGAGAGAGAGAGAGAGAGAGAGAGAGAGAGAGAGAGAGAGAGAGAGAGATAGATAACATATGTACACAGAGAGACAGAGGGAATGAATTTGAAATGGAACTTACTTCGTTGCTAGCAGCTCTGTATTTTCCAGGATGAGGTTTTCCAACTCTTTGCCCATACCTGAAATAACATGCCAGATTCATGTTTTAAGGAAAAAAAGAGCATATATTAAGGATTCTGATGGTTTTTTAAGATTCGTGCCAATTTACATGAAATTGCAGTCAGTCTATGGTTAAATTTGATAATTAACGCTTCGATCCCAAAAATCAATAGAGAAATATCATATTCTAGGTATATATTATGATCTTTTAGGAGATATAGAGTTCTGTAGGCAAAATAAATTACAAGTGTGTTATTTCAAATCATGATAATGAAAACTGCTAAAATATACCCCCAACTGTCCAATTCCATTATTATATAGTCTTGGCCATTCCCATTGTGCCCTTGGGTAAGGCACTTCACCTCACAACTATCAGAGACGGATCTGAGCTTAGGGGTCTCCGTGGTTGTAGACAATGTTGTCTCTGTCTGAAAAATTATAGGATGTCTAGCAAGCAGCTTGTTTCATAATGAGGTGTTGTAAAGCACTAAGAGCACAGTGATGACCATGGATAAGTACTTGATCTCTACACTTTTACCTTTCTTATCGATAAAGAGAAAAAACAATCCCCGAACAGACTGACATAATCAACAGTTATGTGGAAGGCATTTTGTTTCTCATACCACACTTAGTGATCTGAATTGATGTGGTGAATGGCGTGAGAATATAGCAGGGCAAGGCTTCAGGATTCAGTGGTTCATGCACCTTTAAAACAAAACCAACCACATGCTTTGACTACAGCGTTAATTCTGCAATCACCGCAATACTGCACGGGGACGACTGTGATCTCCAATCCTTATATTATCCCAACTCACTGAAGAATCTATCCATTCAATTCTCAATGAATAAATTTGTAAAACCAAGATCAGAACTGAAATATATATTAACTAAAAAACAAACCAAAAGCAATGAAAAGAGTTTAAAATCAGAATCATAGATTGATTGACATTACAGTTTTGTCTTGACTGAAGAAGGCAAATAGACATATTTTTTTAATTAATTCAGAAAATAAAATTGTCTGAAATTTGCAGTTGAATCCTCACAACAAACATACTTTGATGGATTTTAGTTGAATTGTTAATGGTTATGACTTAAGTTGGCATACAAAAGGATACTTCTCTTAAAACAAAGGAATAAAGACCCTAAATGATGATTTAGACTTTATATAATTTAAACCTCCCCTTCCATGTAAATAAAGGATGACCAGAAGGAAGTCATAGCTTACCAAAGAAATTATCTCCAACTGTTTGGGATTAGAAAAAATCAGCAGCATGATGCATTCGAAAAAGAGAGAGAGAGAGAGAAAAAAAAAGAAATGAGATGGGTTAATACTTATGATTCTTATGATCTGTATCCAAAAATAGCTAGCAACTGATAACTATTTCTTTATAGCTCATATTTGATTTACACTTTTTTTTTTTAGTAAAAATTATGACCAAAAGCAAAGTATTGAAAAGTTTTTCACTCTATTAATTCAAACAAAAGATAAAGCAAAGTTCAGACCAATTTCATGCCAAACAAGACTGAGCCCCCGTCTTGCTCCCAACCCCACCAAAACAGCATTCACAGCAGGCACCAAACTCCTTTGACGGGCCCCGTGTTGCTTGACTTCTAGCTCCAGTTTGTTCCAGTTCATCACTCATCCACACCATCTACACAACCGTTTTAATTTATTCTATTTCAATAAAACTAAGGCTATTCCATTTAGTAATCATTAAAAAGACAACAGCTGAATAAAGAACACTTAAATGGAGGAAAACAAGAACATCATGCCTTTGAAACCAAATATACTTACACGCAATGTGCATGAACAAAATGTTTTAAGCCCTGTATTAACATTGAGCTTAATCAGTGCTTCAATTAAAATAGAAAAAAACAAAACATCAAGAATTCAGAATATATACACGTGATTCCACCAGTTACACCCACAAATCTTTTAAAACTGTCACCATTAGTCAATCATGTTGATGAAACAAACAATCATTTTTTTCTTAACCGCTTTTTTCTTTCATTTCTCTACACAATTACAACAACTTTAGCAATGAGATGTTAGGACAAAACTCTCTTTTGAATTAATTCCTACCAGAATCTTTATCATTTTCCTTGTCATCCTCATCTTCATCTTTATCCTCATCAGGGTTATCGTCACTATCTGCAAGATAACATTTAACATGCAAGTGACCACAACATTGAAACACAATAAGAAAAACAAGAGAAAAGGAAAAGCAACCAAAAACATCCACGAAAGATGCAACTGAAGAGACATGAATGGGTGAGAGTAGAATGTAAGGTGCAATTTTACAATGGACAAAATATCTACCACAGTCACATGCTAAGCAGAGAATCCAGTGATTAAACTATTACCAGAAATATGAAGTAAAGCTATGGCTTTTAAGATGAAAATCTAAAACAAATTGTTTTTTTTTAAAGGTTTCTTTAAAGGATTCATTTGACCATCCACAGTACAAAGTACACGGTAAAAAACAACAACAAAAAAGACAACAATATACACATATGAAAAGAAAAAGGGAAATAACAAAAACAGAAATAAAACTCAACAACAAATAAAAATGAGAACATTGAACAACAAAGTCAAACGTTCATTATCTGTAGGATTGTAACCTCCTGACAAAACTCTAATTATAGCACAGAATTTATGACTTGAGAAAGCACTAGATAAAAACCCACTGTCAATACACATCACCAGCAATTATATTTCAAAGTGCAAATCAAGAACACTGACAGTTGATGATTCGAAGGATATTTATCTTATTCTGATCCTCTTCTGCACATGTTAATTAAAAGCTGAAAGCAAAATTGGAAAATTGACGACCATTGTTGAACAAGACTTTATAACCTCTGATGTTACACTATCTTCCTCAAACATTTTTTTTAGACTAATGCTTTTAAAGAGGACATGCACAAAGAAACATGTGTCCACAATTAGACCTTGGGGGATTGAAATGAATGGAAGGGTTTGTGGACAGTGACAGTTGATCAGTTCACATAAAGAAACATGAAATATTTTTAAATCTAGAAATCGACCCGTCCATGCCTCAAAGGATTAAGAAGAACGGCTCCCTTACTTTTCATTAATAAAGAACTCAAAGAACACTGGCTGGTTTCATTACAATCCCATCAAACATATTTACAAAATAGCGCCCAATCCCTCACACAATTTAGTTTTTTAAATACGAGACCTACAAATGATAAAAGAGACAAAAAGTCAATTGGAAGGGGTTTGAGATTAGAGAGAAAGACATGGGTCCCTTTTCCCAAACAAATTTAAAACAAAAGACAACATCGATGATGGAAACCCGTCCCACACGAAAAAACATACAAACTAAGGCAACATTACAACGTACACATCTCAATGGCATAATTTATCAAGACATCAAGATTTTACATTCGCTCCTGCCTTAAAATAAAAACACAAATAATGACAACAACAAAAAAAGATTCCATGACAAAATACATTTTTTTATCCTTTAAAAAAATAACCCCAAACAACTTTTTACTAACGGACGGCTTCAAATTAAAAGAAAAAGATTAGCTTTTATAATCAATTTAAAGTCAGCCTTCTGACAAAGATTGTCAAATGATCAGGCCCTCCTCAGAGTACTTGTTCTAGTATTGAATGAAGCAAAAGGCAACTAAGTAAGAAGGTAATTTATTGAATGATTTCCTTCTCAGACGAGTCTTGTAACACTCATGATGAGGTAATAAAGATTTAGGCTAAACGTTTGAATAGGGTATTTTGTTGATTGGGTTTTTAATTCTACAATTCTCTCTTCGCCATCAAGTGAAAAATTGAAACTTTCTAAGATAAATGGACAAACCAAACAGTCTAAGAAATAGCAATTAAACCCACAAAATAGAAAATAAGCAAGTGACTGAAAAAACAAGAACAATGAAAATATACTTTGGCCAGACAAATGGGACAAAGGGAAAGACAAACCTGTTGACGCATAATCTCCTGGGTTTACTTGTTGCCCTATGATGAGTGTGTTCATGTATACATTAGTTCCTACTTCACAACTATTCTTGAAGTTTATGAGAGAAAGTATCTGTTACAGCTTTTAACACAAAATCATACTTCACATACTTGGTTATAAATACTCAAATGAGCAAATATATCGTTCAAATTTCTTTCCATAAGATTACTAGGAAGTCAGTTAAGTTCTTCATTCTCAACAAAACACAGACTACTTTGTGAAATCATAAAATAACAAGTCAATTCATGTATCAAAACTAAGACAAAATGACTGAAAAACTACATCGTGTTATCAGTGAAGACAAGATGCTCATGTTTTAGCAAGGATGATCAGAAAATGCAATGAAATGATGAATCAAAAATGCACTTTGGGAAAGTTAGTTTGATGAATGGCAGAAAAAGGAGGAGAACATTCCTTAATTTCTTTTATGAAGACAAATAGAAAATACAAGCAGTCTACTTACCAGTGATGTCTGCTCCAAAATCAACTTCCGCAATCATATCTGTTCCTTGCAAAGTCAATTCTTCAAATATAGAATTATCATTGCGTCTGAAAAATGAGGAGAAAAAAAAGTTATTTTTCGGTGTCCATCAACTGTACTGAAAGCCACAATTGCTCTTATTTCATGGTGACCTCCTCGTAGATAATCTTGTCATTGACATTTCATTCAAAGAATATGGCAAGCTGTATTTCAGATTTCATATACTTCAGAGAGATTGGAAAGTTCAAAAATGGAAAGTGCTACTGCTTCTCAGGATTTTTAAAAACATGAATCACACTCACTTTGACATAGATAGATAAGGTCAGACTTAGAAAAGGTACTTTTTCCCTCATACGATCAGATTTAAACAAAAATGGAAAGAGTGTCATAAGAAACAACAATAATTCCTTACACAGACTTGCGTTTCCCTTGGCTTCCTTGCGATGCCAGAGAATCGTGAGAATCTTCCAATTCAGGTGTGGTGGCTACAATGGTGGCCAATGTTTGATCCAGGCCTACAAAAGAACAACAGTGCACATTCCAGTAGGGCATGTGTGTATCAAAACACTCTTTTCATACAGCACAGCTGTAGCCAAATAACACAAAAACCCTCACTCTGTTTCTACAAATATGACTCTCACTGGTTTTGCTCCTTCACACTCTGTCTTGGTTGTCAAGGTAACGATTCCATTTCTCCTACAATGTTAAGCTCATCAATCCTCAAAAGGTAGACTATAAGCAGTTTAAGTTGCTAAGTAGATAATAGTTGTACATTTTAGGAGGAGAAAAAAAAAAAAAAAAGAATCTCCCAAAATCCAATCCAAATGATAAAAATTTCATGAATAAATTCAGAAGACATCTTTTACTACATATCTCTATATAAATTCCTGAACTGTATTGCCGTTAATCGAATGAATTCAAACGTTATTGAGAAACTAGCTCCAAGTTGCTGATACTTAGAAGACAGCTTTCACTACTCATCTCGGAGTCTTTTGCCGATATACCTCTATTAAGCGAGAATATCATTGTTGACAAACCAGCTCAGATTGTGGATATTCACAATGGGTGACAACGTGACAATTCAAGAATGGGGATCAGTAGGAGGGGATTCAGTTGAGCAGGGTCCAAAGGGTAAAAGTTCAAACAACACATATCTAAATTCAAAAGGACACAAATAACCTCAAGTTTCAAAAGGCCTCTAATGATTTTCCTTTTCTATTTCTGTCTTTGAAATGTACTTTTTTCTCTCTCAGGTTAAGTCCTTTGATATTTGCCAAGCCATTTTGCTCAGTAATGCCTGCCCAAAAAGCAAAACCCATTTTTATGTTCTGGAGATCTTGTGTTTCTCATTTCTGAGCCATTCTTTAGGAACCAATCATCTTCCAGTCTAAAGTGGCTATTGCAATACTCTTGCAAAAATTTTATTGCCTTAGGTAGATAGTGATAAATGTTCCGCACATTTAAAAATGTTATGAGATTAATAATAAGAAACCTTTCATTCAATAAAGAAGGTGAATTTTGCAACCCATAAAAGAAAGAGAAGACCCTTGAAAAAAGCCTTCATCTAGTTTTAAGTGTTATTTGAAAAACAAAAAGCCTTGGAAGATGGCTTAAAATCTTAAAATTGAAATCAAGAAAATAATAGTGATTAAGAGAATGTTGTTTCTAGTGAAAGAACACTCAAATTGATCCTAATGAGAAATGTAAATTACCAAAGAATGTGTAGTGAGATCAGAAAACAAAATGTTGGAACAAAAAAATTACAGGAAAATACAAATGATGAAGAAATCTGACTGAAATCAAACCATGAATTTCATTGGCTACGAGACTGAAAGAAAATATTCCATCCAGTACAACCTTACAACGTTGAAGTCTGTAAACCAAATAAACTACCAATCATTACTATTCATGAAAATAGTGATGGACAATGAATGGCTTTTACGACAGTTCGTGAAGACATGTACTGTTTAAGAATGAAATAAAAAAAATTTATCTGGCGAAGAGGACGAATTTGAGCTTTCCTCTATGTCAGCATTATCACACCACATTATATGACAGCAGAGGAATGCTTGTAAGAGCACCCTAGTTTTCTTTCATTTGAAGGAATCATTAAAAGTCTGTGCTGTTTTAAGGTACTTGACAAAACAACCAAGAAGAAACAGTTCTATTTTGGATATGTATATGTCCAATATTTAGTTAAGGATAATTATGAACCAAAAGGGAGGGCCATACAATATTATGGCCAGGAAAAGAATCCCTGTACTGTAAGGAGGGTCTATCTATCGGTTTCAAAATACTCTTCCCTTCAAGCAAGACTTACCAATACAAGAGAGACAATTCATCCCACACCATCACAGAATCCCAAGTTAGAGGGGGTGGATGAAAGATGTACAGAATAATGGAAAAGTTATTATCTTATTATCAAATCTGGCTTTCAAATAAAAAAAACAAACAAACAAGTTTGAGAATATTAGATATCATAGTTGAAAGGAAAAGAATATAATACTTGAGCATTCCTTAAGATAACAGGAAAAAACCCCCAAAAAACCAAGCAAGTCCACACTCAGAGGGAAACTATTTGGACAAGCAAAATAAGAACATAAAAGCAAGTCTATACAATGAACGCAAATTAAAAGAATAGGAGGTCCATTTAACACTCTTTGAACACATGACCAGCCAAAACTACAGCAAACCACTAGATATGTGTGGGTGTAAATGAATTGGTGTAAAAACACAACACAAGAAAGTAGTATTCAAAACAGGAATATTGCAAAAGGCTGAGAAGACATATAGTTTCCAGAGAGTTTGTTAGAAGTTAATAAAGCAATGAATAAATAGAAAGAGAAAACAAAAAGGGGTTTAAAACTTAGAAATGCACCAAAAAGACATGAACTGAAATGCCACACATTAAGAAAGAAGTACTAGTGGATGATCCAAGAGAGAATAGAGATTGACAGCCTCACTGAGATGCAAACCAGAATGCATGAAAAATGATTGGATCCCAGATGGCAGTTTGAGTATGAAAGAAGATGATAAAAACAGACAGAATATAGATTTACGACCTACCTGGCACTGAGTCTTCCTCATAACTTGCACTACGCTCAAACTTTTCATCTCCATTTGATTTCTTCTTCCTCCTCATGACCACTTTAGTCTCTTCCGCACTTTCCCCTATTGCAACAGTTTTGTTCTTTTCTTCATCACTATGAGCTACGATTGTCTCTGACTGAGAAGAGGTCACAATTACACTGTTGTTGATTTCAGATGGTTTTGGACTAGAATCAGTTCCTGTTCTTTGAGAATCTGGAAGTTTTGTGGTAGCAGTTGTGCCTACAGCATCGCCTGTGTGCAACACTGAGGGGGAGGCAGTTGAGGTTTCTGGTAGCAGCAGCAGGTCAAGTGGTTTGGGGTGAAGCCGATGAGGGATAGGTGGTGAATTGAATGGTCCCAATGAGAAGTTATGAAACAAACAGCAATTTGAGGGTCATATGTGCAGTCGTCAACGGCAAAGTTAATAGGTAAAAACCCATTGATGGTGCCACAAAATGTCAATAAATTGCCAAATGTGATGCGGGGAGAAAAAAAGCAAACAAAAAACAAATAAAAACAAATAAAGCAATGAAGAAATGGGAGAAAGGAGAACGTTATCTACAGAAGGAGAAAAACAAAGAAATGGAAAGAATACTAACATGAAATACACAGTGATATGAGAAGAAAAAATAATACTTTGCAATCAGAATAAGAGATAAAAAAAACCCAAAAAACCCTTATCCTTTAATCAAGAAAACAAGATAAAATTTGACCATCTCATTCTTTGTCTCCAAATTTGGACACTTGTACATACAGAATGAGCCAGTCAGATATTTCTTACTACTTCAATTCATCTCTGTTTTTTAAGGAGTTAAAAATGTACACAGTATGCAACAGTGAAGTATAGAGAAAGAGATAAAAGGGCTTAGTTTTTGTTTTAAAAATTCAGTTTTTATGACTTTTGGTGCAAGAGAAAATTTTAGAAATCAAGCACAGTAAGTAAAATCTTTATAATAATTAGAAGAGAAAAAAATCTACAGTGTAGCTCAAATTAAGAAGAAGAAGAAGCACTGCAAAGGAGTCCACAGATGCAGACATGTAACATAACAAATAAGGATTAAGATAATTAAATTACATTTTTCTACCAGTTCATTATGTTAAAGAAAAAATACTGTACCCCTAAGCATATGTTTTCTTTCAATAAGAAAAAAAAAATATTACTGTATGCAATCTAAAAAGTTTTGAACAAAACTAATCACGATAAAGTTTCACTGTTTTTAAACAGTAACTCCGATCTTTTTTATTAAAATTTTGAAATGGTTTCATTCAATATAACAGAAGAGGTCAATGTTCCAAAGAAAGTTTAAATTTAATAAAATTTCACTCTTTTCTCAAGCAAAGGATAGGATTTAATTGCTCAGGTCATTGGATTCCAGAACATAATTCATTATCTGTAGCAGCAAATTTTGACTGATGGAAGGAAGCAAAATTAATGTGCCATTTCCAAAAACAAATTGCACTCATTGTAGTTTTCAAATTAAATGTAGAAATGACAAGTATCAAGCAGACAATGACAAACACTGATCCCATTTTTTTTTTTTCAAATTCTGACTTTTAACAGAAATAATGTAAAGTCATGTAGCAAAACCATGAAATGAAAAGGGTTTTTTCTTTGTTTTTTTATGTTGTTGTTGCTTTTTTAAATGACAAAAATTAGTTCAATCAAAACCAAATATCTACTCAATGTTATGTAAATAAATATTTCTCTTCAGGCTCTAAACAATATCTCTCTTTAAAGCAGACAATCTTATCGTAAGAATCGGCTTATCAAAAGTATATTTATTCTTTTATACATATCTATACAATAATGTCCCTCTACAGCAAACTAATTTTGTGATGGAAAGTCTTCATGTGAAGGCTCTGGCAAAATACTTAAGACTTATAAGAAAAACAAAACTATGACAGAGCAACAGGTCGAGTAAATGAGAGTAAAACAAACAAGCAGTACAACTGTAAAATTAGTAATCGCCCGTTGGGCAAAATTAGTTTGAAAGAAATTGATCGATGATTATTCAATTAGCCATGTGAAACTCAATTAGATAAGTACAGAACTGTAGCTATGGCAAAGGCTTTGTGTTCATATGACAAAAAAATATCATGTCATTTTGAAAGGATAATTCAAGAAATTAGGCTGCAAAAAAATGACAGCTCCTCTTACAAAAAAGAGAACTAGGTAGTCAAAATTATGGATAATAAGCTTTCAGTGGTATTTAATCTCAATGTTCAAACATAAATAAGAAAAACTAATTTCCTTTCATCAAAACAGCAGCACAACATCAACCATCAAAGAATAATAACACCAAATTTATAATTATGTCCCAGACAGTTAGCCAACACAATCTTTGGCAGATCACATTAACTAAATCCAATTTCCATCTTTTACCAATTAAGAGAATTGAAAGCAAATTAACAAATTGAGTTAACTTGAAATCCTCAACAATACCATCAGTAAATACTCACTATCTTCATCAATCAATAAAATTTGAAGAAAGAAAATCTATTCCATTTAATTTGCAGATGAAAGCTTTTGGATTTTTTTGGTAACAAAAATAAGAAACCATACTCACTTATGCCGACAGTTTTCTCTGTCACATCTAAACTTTCAGACAGTTCATCTTTCTCTGTTTTAGGAGTGTCAGCACTTCCCAACTCGTTCTTGAGACTGACGGAATTACTCTGAGGGGTGTCAGCAGGTTCAAAGCCAAGAGGGGTACTGCTGTTGCTACCTTCAAATCGGTTCTGGAACTCCATCATTCCCCCATAAGCTACACTTACAGGCCGTAGACCAGGTAGATGAAAACCTTTGCTGTGACCAAAAAAAAAAATTTACAAACATGAAGGTTCACCACTTTTAGATAAAAACCCCTGCCCCTCTCACAAAAAAACCCAAAACAAACAAACAAAAGGGCTCTTAATATTTGATAGGAAGAGGGTATTATTACCCAACAAAGTATTTAACACTGAATACAAAGGCAAAATCAAAACATTAAATATAAAGATAATGATTGTCATTAAAGACAATATTGCGTGGCAATCAAATGTCAGTGATATGTGAATAATGCAGCAAAATGTGTAACAGGTTGTCACATGTAATCTATAAATCAATCTTTTTCAAATCCATTAGTAATAAAAAACAATTTTAACAGTATTTACAGCCCAAGAACCCAGTACATAGCCCATGAAATATAAATTCACCCTGAGGAAGCATATCCTAAAACATTCAAAACTGAAAGCACATGATTTTAAACTGACACTTAAACATGCCTGAGGCTTCATCCTCTGTACTTTCCCTCTCACAAAATGCTCTGATAAACGCATTCAGCGAGTAAATCCCATTCAGCCATTTCATTTGACCACCTTGACCAAAAGAACATCTAAAAATGAATACAATGGGGTACTTGGCCCAGAACAGCAAATCAAACAATCATCATTGCTCTGAAAATGTGATTCTTCTACTCTCCACATCATTACATACAAAAAGTTTGTTCCAATCCACCATTCAGCAAGAACCACCTAAGAACACAATTTTTTAACCTCTGAGGACTGTACACTGAGGTAGCCACCAATGTTAATGTTAATACTAACTTCACTCTCGGGCTATTCCCAGTCAGCTCTGACAACTTGTCTGTGCCCATCAATATTTTTGTGCGCTCCATGTAATCCATATGAGTTCGAAACAACTGTAGAAAAAATACAACAGAACAATGACATATATAATATGATGTTGCAAAACAATGAATATATACATAAAGCTCTTCCTAAAGACAACCCAACAGAAATAATTTTTTTTAAAGATTTGAGCAGTTATATTTTCTATTAGCCTGAGACAATAGACATCTATTTCATTTTTCATACTAAATTCATCAGCATGAAAGTAAAAATTTACTGCAAAACTATCTTCAAGACAATTCACTGTTACTGTAATCATTTTCTGGCATAGCTTTGATTTACAAATGAGGTCTCGCCATTCCTCAACTCAAATTTACCTCAGTATATCTCTCATGCAGTTTGTTGTATTCACCCTTGGACTCATTCTCCTTTTCCTCTAGACGGGAAACTAGAAAGAAAGAAACCAATCAGAATAAGTTTGTTATGGAATAAAAACCATAAACCCTAAAAATATAATATATAAGACACAAAAATAAGACACACCTTTTTTAAAACATTTAAGGCCCCTAAAAGGCAAGGGCACAATATGACATTAAGAAGTCTATAAAACAAAGAGACAAGGAAAGAGAAAGAGACAAGACTTTATACCAACCATGATCTGAAGAGTTCTTTGCTTTGATTTCTGACATCCGCAGCAAAGATTCCAAAGTCTCAACTTTATCCTCCAGTTCTTTTTTGACACCATCCACATTATCTTCCAATTCAAGATATTTCTGTAACAAGGTATGAAATAAAATAAATAGTACTTTTTTATGCACACCTCCTCAAAATATTGGCGTATTGTTGTAGACAGCTGTACTGATTAAAAGTTCCAGACGTTGAAATTTTCCTTTTTTTTTTTTTTTTAAATCTTCGTCAAATAAAGTGCCCAGTGGGTCAAATCGTAACAGTAATGATTTTATCATGGTAGTTGGCCACTATGTCGTAGGAGTTCATTTGGAATTTTGCTTTGAAAGCAGCCTTATGGCCTGTAACTCATTTCAATTTTCTTTAATATGCGCATGGGACCTCCCAGTTTATTAGATCATCATGAAATTGCATCAGTATTTAAATGTTACAGGATTTTAAAGCTGAAACAATATAATATATACATATATAAATACTCTCATTTTCTTTTTTTTAAACAAATCATATCCACGGACCTCTACAAGGTAACTAGACTTAAGCCTAGAGTTACTATGTTATGTTTTAAATTAAAGGGTCATGCTCTACCCAAAAAATATTACACTCTTGCTGTGTTTAAGCTTTAATTATATCAAGTTGTTTAATTTGCATATCGCGGACAATTTTGCTTTGGTGCCCTAGGCAATAGTTCTGTCCCCTCTAAACTGCAAGCTGGTTTTCCCTAGCATTTTTTTATAAAGGGGGGCAAATCTGTTATCATCTTATTGTTCTTGAAGAGAACGGATTGAAGTATTATTGAATTGAATTAAATCATAAGCAGCAAATCAAGTAGTAATTTCATCTTTCAGTATTTTTCTACTGAAACCAAAATGAACAAGTTTTACAACCCTTTTCAGCGTAAGAAAGTATGATCGGCATGATGTTTTTGGAGCAGTTGCCCCCCTTTATAAAATAGATGCTGGAGATTTCCAGAAGGGGACAAGTCTATTGCCTTAGTGCCCTCATATTTTAAGGCCTTCCCAAGGCAATTTTTGCCTGCCCTCATTGAGAGTTAAATTCCAGGCCTGGGGAAAGGCTATTAACTACCAATCAATAAAGTTTTTCTAGGAAGAGCCCTCTGCCAAAATGAGAACAGATTTGCATTATAATTATTAGGAATTATTATTATCCAACATCACTATCAAGTCTTGAGACTTAGGTTCCAAATAGGGAAATAACAGCAGACAAACCAAAAGATCTCATCAAGGCTCTCTTCCTCCTGTTAATCACAAGACATACTTTTTACATTGCTATTATCCCATGCTCCCAAAGTTTAATTTTCTCACCATACACTGCCTAGATTACTGGTATAGACTGATGTTCTAAGTTTTAATGTGGAGAGAAAATAATCCTCAGTCTAGAGGAATTAATTAGGGCAATCTGTACTGAGAATTTCAGGCTTCTTATCTGAGGAAGAAAAACAAAAAACAAACCAATAGATACATAGCAGATAACTCTCAAACAGTCAACAGAAATATAAGAAAATCTGCAGATGAATCACCTGGTCTGATGATTTCCTAAGCTGCTTTTCCCTTTCATACTGAGTCAGCAGCTGCTCGTTATCTTCCCTCAAGAGCTCGATTTCAACATCTAGTTCCTGCTTTTCTGTAAACGCAGCATCAAGTGATTCAAGAATACCAACAACGAGAGGCATCAAATCTTTCACGACATCTTCATCATATCGTTTGATAACTTTCTCAAATTCCTTGTATACTGTAGCAGCCAACGACTGCACCCTCTCAGACATTACATGGCTCTCCTCTTGAACTGTCCCGTATATTGTCTCTGTGGCCATTTTATCCGACATCTTGTGTTTAAGATAAAATATTTTCCTTCACCATAGGCGAAGAAATTATGAATAAGAGTGATTTACATTTGCGATATGGCAACACACAAAAGAGAACAATCAGCCTGTCACACCAACCATTATTTACAACACATCATCCTCCATTATTGATAATCAAGTCATGTGACAACGCATGCGCACTCGACTCCAAAAAGACTCGCCTTGTTGAGACATCGTACCTGTTCTCATTGTCAAGAAAATTATATTATTTCTCGCAGGAAACACCCGCTGCCAGCGTGAGGAACAAGTTCGTGAAATTCTTGATCGTCTGCTATATCCCATTGTAACAAACAAACAAACATGCTGACGAAACAACGAAAACACTGAATAAAAAGCAAGACACTCCAACAACAAAAACAAACAAGTGGAAAAATAAAAACAAAACAACAACAAAAACAAGAACAACGAAGCAACAAAAATAGACAAACCGCAAAATAAAAACAAAACAACAAAACCGCACTTAACAAAACAACGAAAACAAACCACAAAACAACAAACAACAAACAACAACAATTAACCCATCAAAAAAACAAATGAAAAGAAAAAACAAACAATCAAAAAACTCCAAAACAAAACAAACAAATCCCCAAGACAACACAATTATAAAACCTAAACAAAAGAACATATACAAACAAACAAACCCCACCAAACAAAACAAAAAAAAAAGATTAAAACAAAAAGAAATAAAGCAAAACAAACAAACAATAAAGAAAACCAACATAAAACAATGAAAAGACAAAAAAAAACAAAACAAACACAAATAAAACAACACAAAAACAGACAAACAAAACAAAACAAACAACAACCTTAAAAACGACAACAACAATTACATCAGCACAGTCGCAGTGTGTGTGTGTGTGTGTGTGTGTGTGTGTGTGTGTGTGTGTGTGTGTGTGTGTGTGTGCGTGTGTGTGTTTGTGTG
>JBCIKM010079499.1:2546-14836 GCA_039654465.1 Melibe viridis | reverse complement strand
ATATATATATATATATTTGCATTTGTTAAATATAAAATAGAAATATTTGCATTTGTTAATCTGGAACTATAGGGCAATATCAATTTCAAGTCTCAGCCTTTTGCAAGAATATGACTTTTTACAATGTGCTGATTGGTTTCTCTCAATCCTGTGAGACCATCATCCCATATGACAATTCCATGCCTGTTTCATTCCCGATGGGTGTGCAGATGGAGGTGCGAGCCATCCCAGTGAACCAGCAGGACATGGGGGATGACCTGAAGAAGATGCGCAAGGTGCGCCATGCGGACGTGCGAGACATGACCTACGGGGGGCACCCCACCCCTGTGCTGGAGGTGCCGTATGAACCCACCCTGAATGAGAAGAAGGACCGGTTCCATTCCATTACTATGATGAAGGTGAGGAGCAGAGTGATATTAGTACAGTAGCCAACATCCTCTGTTAGGTTGTAACGGTCAGGTCTTGATCTTCTGGTAGCTCTGTTAGATTATAATGGATTTTTAAAGGTGTTGACTCAGGCCAAATTAGTCATTTATGAATGATACTCTTTAATTTTATTTTATTTTTGTCGTGTGATGTAAACATTTCGACTTTAATAATAAACCTGACTACCATACACATGATTTATCATGCGGCTCTCAGATGTATTTAAATTTTGTTACTCCCATTTTGATGTCCATCCCCATTATCCAATATGTTGCTCTTCATATATTTTTTTGTGTGTGTGATTTACACACAGTTGAAAATAATTTTTGCACTTTTAGCTGATCGAGGAGTTGGTGAGATTTTATTTATCAATACTATTTTACAGCTTCTTAGAGATAATACACTCACTTAGGTCAGAGATTGAAAATAAAACCTTGTTGTGCATTCCTTGCTGCGATAACCGTGTGTGTTTTGCATTTGACTATGTCAGGCCTATGAGAAGTACTCATTTGAAGAACTCCGGCTGGCGTCCCCTGCTATTCCCCGTCCCAGCGAGAACATGCTGGTGCGGGCTAACAAGGACGGCTCCTATCGTGCCACCTGGACCCCGGGCTCTGTGGGGTTCTACAACATCGTCATCATCATCGATGGGCAGCAGTCTGGTAGGTTGTGGTGTTATTGTGCCCTTTGCTTGGTGTGTAGACATTTGTATGTTTCTACATTTGTATGCATTGTGTCTACTTTGGTTCCTGTTGGAAACCGTGTAATTCCATTTTTTTGGGTCATATTTTAACAAATATTTCTTCTTTTCTTTCTTTTTACAGAATATTGTACTTTCAATAATAATAATGATAATAATAATAATAATGATAATAAGCACACTTCTATAGAGCCAACATCTTACATTTAGTGGGCTCTAGGAGCTTAACAATTTCAGAGAAACTAAAACATGTACATCAATAAATGGGCTACTTTTTTCTAAGGTAAAAAAACGTGTCTAAAATATACAGATTGTCCTATAAGAATATGTTGAAGGGGGTGGGGTGGTGGGGATTGTTTCAATGAATCAAATCTTCACATTTAAAAACTGTTGTTTTCAAGTATGTTTTTTGTTTGTTTTGTTGTGGTTTTTTTGTTTGTTTTTTTGTTTTTGTTTTTTGTTTTTTTTTGGGGGGGGGTTTTGGGTTGGAGGAGTTTTAAAGAAATATTTTAAAATATGGATTTTGTTTACTTGTGGTACAATGATAAAATGATTATTAGAGTTGGTGGGGGGGGGGGGGGGGGGGGGGTGGCAAACCCAAACAAAATCGTTCTTATTGTCAGATAGAGGGATTTTGGGGGATGATGATGGGTGTGGTGTAACAACAACAACAATAATGATGATGATATGACATTGTAGTAATCAAAATCTATGATAAAAAGTACCTGGCACATTGAAAACAACGAGGATAAGTAGGCACATCACAGTAAAAATGCAATTCAAAAGGTCATTTATATCATATATTGGACTGCCCTTTTTACATCTTCCTTTGTGCACGAGCAGAATGTTTTACCTTGGCAGTGATGTCACTCCCCTTCTCTTTAAGCTGTGCTTTCTCATGTTTGTCCTTTCCTTCCTTCCTTCCTCAGGTGACGGATTCAAAGTGGAAGTGAAAGAGCCACCCCATGGGTCAAACCCTCCACCCACCGTCAAGAAAACGCAGACACCACGGGTAAGAGATTATAAGGATCAATGTACTGTATGTTGTCGCTGTTCAGGAAAACACTGCTTTTCAGGAGCAAAAAAAACATGATTATTTTGACTGATGCAATAGCAATCTACATATTTTAAATGTTAAAAAGAGAGAAAATGAAAACAGATATTCTTACAGCACCAAGCAAAATTAGATCCACAAAGGGAAATAATTGTGGCTATGCGGATAAAAAATTTCCAAAAAATTTGACATAATACAATTCCCCTCCACGGCGTGATATGGCATGTTAACTTTTAAGTACGAGCAGAATATGCTTTGATAGACGTGTCTGAGTATTTTGGCAAAGGAGTGAATGACAAAAGGAGTTTGTAGGAGTAGGATCAGACCATTCTTTGTTTTACTGCTTACAAGCGTGATTGGTTGTTTTTAAAGAGGTGCCATATTAAAGGTAATTTCTGTAATTCAGGTGGTCAAATTGCTAGATGATGTGCTGGAGGTAGGTGGGGATGCCTTGTTAAATGTACAAACCCATCAACATTAACAAAGCTTATTTGTATCTGTGTTGGAAGCCTTGAAGTGGTATTTTTACAAAATAAGATTTTTGTCAACCTCTACAGAGCCCAGTGGTAGCTTTACCTTAATTTCCATCATTCTTATCATGCTGTTCAAAATGATGTCTTCTTCATCAAACATTAAGAGTAGTAAACGTTCTTATTCAACATGTTTTAAGAGACACTAGTATGTTGTAGTTTTGTTGTCATTTTAGGGAAAGAACACAGTTTGGATATGATTCCTGACTGATTAAATATTAAACTTATTTACTGAAATGCTCCCAATCTAAAGATTGATCAAGATTTATCAAACTGACCAACACCGTGATTGCTGGGAATGGATTCTTGCTGTGCAGAGTTCAGAACGGTCTTTCATGAAAACTAGGTCGTGCTTAAAAAGATCTTCAAATTCGAGTGACGCAACCATCTTCTTTAGCCCGTGCCACAGTATTGTAAGTGAAACCACTCTTGTCATCGCCGCTGACCTAAAGGCAATTCTTTTGTTCTCGACGTAACACGGCATGTCGCTGAGGTCCCTGATTGACTTCTCTGATTGTGGCAAGTGCGCATGAATCAATTAATTGGCCTTTCACCAATGCCCCAAGCATGTCCCATTCAGTGGTCATCAACAAAACACATAGGTTGCAAACCTGGCGGTTGAACAAAAACGACAATGCAAGGGGGCAACCAATGCAATTGAATGGGTTGCTGTTGGTTGCGTTGGTTGCCCCCTTGCGTTGTCGTTTTCATCCAAGTCCTTTTCTTTTCTATTCTATATTATAGATCTTGGTCCTTTTGTTTATTAAGACCAGAATAAAATCTCTCTCTTCAAAAACAATCGAGCATTGTTTTAATTTGGAATAGAGAAGCGTTTTGTAGAGATGTTAATATTTCAAATCATAACTAGGCAGCGCACTGCATGACACAGTTGTTTATATTAAGATTTGATTATACACATTTTTTTTTTGTTCAGCTCATCATCTCTATGCTGTTTGAAGTATGCACTCCTTGAATGTTTTAGGTTAATTATATCCTCTCAATTTCCTATGGGTGTTATGGCATGGCAGTTAAGACTGCCTATGACTTTGAATTTTGAGAGCAACTTTTATTTTCTTTTTCTCTTTCCCGATCTCATCTTTATGCTCCCATTTCTGGAGGTGTATCTCAACTTAGGTCTTTGTTGCGTGACAATCTTTTCTTGATCACCAGGCGTAAGTGAAAAAACAGAAAAACTATCAATGACAATTACCTTAAAATGAAACCATTAGGTTTCACGTTCAAAACAGAGGGCATATACCCAATTTGGGGTCATTTCTAGCCTTTTTAAAGAAATAATTCAATTTTTTGTCTCTCCTGAAAAGTAGCTACAAAAATATACGCCCCTGTTTCCGACATCTTACTATGAACTTAGAATACTGCCATGAGATCTCAGTACTAAGCCATATGGAAACGATCTGTATCATAATTATTATTTATCGCACTCGTCACTCTGTTATTGCAGTGGCGATCAAAAACCATACCAGCATATTTACTCCAGTCTCAACCCTCCAAGGACAGTGGCTGGGTAAATGTCTTCATCGGATGATTCATGAACAAAACTATGGGAGTTTTGCTCAAGCTGAGACACCAATGAAGTTTTCTTCTTGGGTCTACTTCTGTCTCTTGTCTTTCAGCTTGAGCTATCATCTTGCTTTTTCTAGCACTCTCTGAAGTGCTCTCTTTCTTCACAAACACATATGCACTGCTATTATGTGTTCTGTTAGATAGTCTTGGCTCTGCCTGTTGTGCCTATGTCTGTCTGCGTGTCTTTTGTTTGTGGGAGATGATTTTTTTTCCATGTAAATCATCTCTGTGTCACTTATCTGTGAGAGATGATATTTTTTTCCCCTGTAAATCATCTCTCTGTGAAAATGTCTCTGGTAGGGTCAAGATTTATCTGCTCTTTTAACTAATCAATCATCTTACTTTCCTCTTGGGCACCTCTATGACCCGAGTGTGTCGTGGTGCCCTAAAACCACCAACAAACAGACAAACAAACAATCCTCCAAGCACTTTAGAAGCAATTCAGTTTGAGGAGGGTTAAAAATAAAAGAGTAATAACGATAGAAGCACAAAAAATATTAAACTTATTTACTGAAATGCTCCCAATCTAAAGATTGGTCGAGATTAATCAAAGTGTCAAATCCTGACCAACACCGTGATTGCTTGGAATGGATTCTTGTTGTATGGAGTTCAGATTCTTAATCAAGGCGTAAATGTGCATTCTGTTGTAATATGCAATAAACATTGTCAAATTTTGGTTGCCCAAAGACGTATCTCAAGATACGCCTCTTTCCCGCACACCGGCGCCTTAGCAGTGTTGGGAAGCAGCTCCAAGGACCTGGGAAAAACTCTCGATCACAAAAAATTAACACAGATGATCAGTCCACCTAGCTGATATATTCTTATCACATCCTCTTGTTTCTCTCCTTTTACAGATGCGCAAGTTTGAGGTGAAGTACAGCGCTGGCCTGCGTGTCCGTATCAGTCCCATGTTGCAAGCTGAGCAGATTGGAGTAATTCCCCCTAACTGCATCATCTCTTTTGTGGATGAAGTGAGACATTTATCATTTACCTTTATACTTCTATCGGAGTGGAATGACTCGAATGCCCAAGACTGATTAGTTTTACGCTAAATATGGACATTGGATATTGGTGTTTGTCTGTTGTCCAAGACCAATAATAACCAAGATATCAAATATGTAGATCAGAAGAGAGGTGATTGAGGCTTCATATTATAAAGGCACAGAGTATTGTGGAAAAACTCCTACTTTTTGGACCACTCTGGGATACAAACATCAAGAGTGATTAGACGAAATCACAGGAAGAGACAGCTGTGAATGGCTGTGGCCAAACTGATATTTTTGTTTGTTTGGTTTTTCTCAAACTTTGCTTTGCTTACTCCCTTGTTTGTAATTTAGTTAATCATGTTATGGTGTCAAGAATGTTTTTTCATGAATTATTTTCATGCTTTATTTTTTTCAAATCTGCCTTCATTTGAAATGTCTTTTTCCTCTCCAGACTTTGAACGATGATGGAATGTGGCTGCGACTGTCCCGTGCCTCCTTATCAGAATTTTGTGGCCCTGACGAGGGCGGCAACATCCGCACCGAGGGCTGGTGTCTGCAGTACAACAAACACTTGGGCAAGACGCTGCTCGTGCCGGTAGAAACGCCCAAACCTTCCCTACACCACAAGCCATCCTCCTCTCGCCTGGGCGGCAGCCAGTCACCTTCTCCCATGGGAATTGGCCCAGGCAGAGAGAGGAGGGGCAGCACTGGTCATTCTGGCATCAAGGGTCCTGGCTCTCCCTTGGCCAGTGGGGGTGGAGCCTTTCCTGGCACCAAAGGTACTCGTTTAGACTCGGAGCCTTCCCTATATCGTTTTACTTGTATTGTTGTTTTTGGTTTTATGGATTTTTGTTGTTTTCTTTATGCTTGTTTAAGTTTTCTTTTTTTTCAGTCATATTGGAATGCTATTGAAAAAATATTTGATCTGTTTTTTTTTTAAGCAATCCTTCTTCTTACACTAGAAAATTTCTTTTCATTTATTTTTTTTTTTTAAATTTTAGACCTAATTTTTCGTTGTTAAAAGAGCTGTATCTCATTGAAAAAGATTTATAGAGTGTTGAATTTAGTTTTAAAAAATTTACTGTCTCCCTGTCAAGGTGATCCCTTAAGCAGTAGAGAGGTTTTGAGTGGGGTTCTTTTGTTGGTTTTTTTTTTTTTTTTAATTCTGCTTTTGTGTGCTTGTATCGTAGGTCCTGGCAGCTACATGGTGATAAAATGTGGCCCATCTGGCCACAATATCCGTACCCGTCCCAGCCTGAAGGCACCAGCCATCGGCACAGTCACGGAGGGCAAGAAAATCAGAGCCATCGAAGATGTGAGCCCTATCAGATTCAATGCAATTCTCTGAACGTTAAAAAAACTCTATTGTATCGTGATTTACTTGTTTTGAAAATCTCTTTGGTGATAGAAAGCCTAGCAATCTACTTTCTCCTGTTGACATCTTTGTAAAATTTTGTCATCATATGAAAATAATTGCAATTTAGATATTTAAATTGTTTTAGAATAAATGATCCATTCACTTTTAATACTCGGAAGAAGAGTAAGATTTTTCCCAAAATAATATATTTGCGCTCGCCTGCAACACTTTTGGGTAGAGTTACTGTAAAACAAACGACAACACAAGACTTATGTCGATATCTGTGCCGCAATAAGGGTAACTGTTGGATATTGTGTTCTTGTTCCAGTCCACTGTACTAATGCAAACACTGGAAACCTTGTATGAAAAATTGCCCTATAGACTGTAAAGAATTTTATAATGATGATAATTATGTTCTGCTCAGGTGATCAACAGTGACAGTCTATAGATCGGTCTGTTGGAAGATTAGATTTTGAAAATTTTGTTCATGCTTCCACTCTTTGTATCATGTGGCCCTAAAACAAACAGTTGTTATTTGTGTCCCTGAATTCTCACACACACTCAGGCAGTCAACAGCGACAGTTTGTAGATCTGACTGTTTGAAGATTATATTTAGAAAATGTTGTTTGTGCCTCCACGACCTCCTTGTATCATGGGGCCCTAAAACATCTACTTGATACCTATATGTCTCATGTCTCACCACTCAGGTGGTCAACAGTGACGGGGTGTGGATCTGCCTGTCTGAAGACTCTGCCAACAAGTACAAGTACAGCCACTCCTCAGTAGTGCCAGAGGCCTGGTCCCTGGTGACAGGCGCAGATAAGGTGCAGTACCTGCAGCACGAGTCAGAGTTTCCCTTTGGACGCAGAGACCAGGACCCTTTTGCCTTCCGCAGCCTGCCCCCTCAGTCCCAGCAAGGCCTGGACTTCTCCATGAAAGCTGCTCAGTACGCCAACACCTTCCCAGGCTTCTTCAACAACCCTTCTCAGGAGGCCGGCCTCTCAGGTACAATAGCGTTTAAAGTGTTGCATTGTTTGATGCCTAGGTATCTTCATCGTCATTTAAGGCCTCAACAGTTGCTGATCTCATTTCTTAGTAGAAGGACTGAGAGGGTCTATCTGTACACCCGCATCAGTTTTAGTTGTCTAATATTAAAGTCAAGCATGTTGAGAAATTTGAAGGTTTGAGTCTTTTTAGATACAGAAAAAGGGAATGTTTTAGAAATTGAAAATTTTGTAGCATTGTTGCATTTTTCTGGAGAGTTATAAATTGCGTAGCATTATTTTTAAAACAAAATATCTTTCAATTTCACTTATTCATATTACATCTTCATATCAAAATATTTGAAAAAAGAAATACAGCATTTCACAACCATTGTTACATCATTCAAAGGATTGTTGCTCATTCCTGCAAAGAAACTGTTCCAGATGTAACAATCCATTTAGGAGAAACACAGATTCTGCATGCGAAGATAAATCTCTGGACTGTTGGCTGGTTACAACAATTGTGTAAACTCTCTCAGCATGTCGCTAACTTTGGTGTTGAATGTGTGAGGGGCTGACGACTGAATAAAATTGTGGAAGACTGCATGTCTTGGTCTTCTGTGTTGAAAATGTGAAAGGTCTTCTGACGGTGGGATAGGACGGGGATATTTTCCTGAGCCTTGGCCAACCAGTCATTGATTTGCTTTGCTAGTGTGTATTTGTGAAGTCCTGCTACAACTACATGTTCTGATGACATCTTTCGAGCTACTTTTATCTCTCACCAAATCATTGACCTTAAAAAGATATAACCTTCCCAAAATTTCCAAGTTTTATTTTTAGAGTTTTGTGTCATTTGGCTTGTGGATGCGATGAGCATGTGAGTGTTTGTAGACAGCGGAAGAGTAGATTTTGTGCCAAGTTCTGGTTGTGTATGTCAATTATGACTGCAGTAGCTTTTATTTTAAGTGGATGCATAAAACTTGAGACAATTATTTTATTCTCTTAACAAGAGTTCGTTCTTTTCTGGAAATTATTTACAGCAGCAGCATTTTTGTTTATTCTTTCTTACAATTAGTATCTGACCTTTGATTGCCGCATGCCATCTGAAAATGATTGATCTAGAAGATAATCCTATTTTGTTCCTGGCACCAACCACTCACTGTCTTCCTCTCTATCCCCAATCCCCCTTCACAGCCTATTCAAGGAGCAAGAGTATGCCATCCTCAGCGTTCAACTTTGGAGGAATCACTGGTTTGTATCAATAGGAATACAAGAAGAATGTTTGTCCTAAAATCACCATCACCTATAAACAAACAAAGTTTCTTTTGGTTTGATAGATATTGTTTGTCTAATGGAAAGTTTTTGTTCTTTTTTCTCTATAATTTTTCTTTTCAAGTTTTTCTCGCAGTGATTTGTATTTCTTCAAATTTGATATGCATTTTATGCCGATGTTTTATTTCAGATGAAGTGAAATATTCTTTATCCCATTTTACAGTAGATGGTTACAAACCTTTCATGTTAAGATATACCACAAGCACCTATACCAACACTTGTGTATCTTTGCCTATTTGATTTAGTTATGTTCTTGTTTAATTTTTTTTGTTTTGTTTTGTTTTTTGTTGGGTTTTTTTTTTTTCTCCTCTTCCAACTCTTTGTTTGGCCCCTGTTGATTAAGTAAAAACCAGATTTATTCTACCAGACAAAAGTGAGGAAGAAAAAAAAAAGGAAATAAATTCTGTCACCTGTTATTCCACAGATTCAAGTAATATATTACTTTGAAACCAGGAACTGGAGAAGTAACGAGTCATTAGATATTAGACAGTATTGACTACGGGGAGTGTCTTTATACATTTATTGTAGAATAATCATCTCCATCATCGACATCATGTTCAATGTTAGATCTAGTCCATAGTAATCTGTGTGTTGTGTAGTTGTTTTGTTAATGTTTGATGTTAGCTATGACACAAAGGAGTCTGTCTCTGTATTACATTCATTTTTGATGTAAGATCTGATGCATAATAATCTGTGTGCGTGTCTGTGCCATGTCAGGTTTCCAGCCCAAAGTGCCAGTGCCCACCTTTGGAGAGTCTCCTCCAACATCTGCAGAAACGTACGACAGCGAATTCCCTCCGCTTGGGGTCGCAGGCTATGAGGAAGAGGACGACATTGATGGACTGGAGCAGGCAGCCATGGCTGATCGGATTCTCCGCATGAGGCAAAGGTCTGTGTCAGGGTTTTGTTCAATCAAATTATATGCCATCCTTAGTCTTTACCTCTTAAAAGATTTTTTACTTGTTTGTTATTGTAGGAAGGCTGTCTTAGTGTTCTACATGTATTTTTTTCATTTTTCAAATGTGGAAGATAGGTAAATGAGGCAATTCAACATCTTTGTCTCGATTCATTGTCACAAAGAAGCCTGTCAGCAAGTTACAATCTTATCATGCTTTTTCAGCCCAGAAATTAAAGACTTCTCTGTGTTATTATTTTCGGTCACTTGGGAAAAAAATAAAAACAGACAAAAAGCGGATTTTAATTTTTTTTTGGTTTTGATTTGTTTTGTTCTGTTTTTTGTTTGATGAGATTTTTGTCACTCAAAGGAAAACAACCCATTGGTGTGGCAATAATTAGGACTGGGTGGTCCTACCTGCACTGCTAAACCACCAGTCCGCAGTTGAACTTTTTGAAGGTCAGTGGGCATCGTTAAAAAAAGGCCAGCTTGGGCATTGTTAAAAAACCGCTCATGATGCATCAGTCTTTTTTGACGGTTTAACTTACACAGACTGTCAAGACCTGACCCGAAGACAGGTCCTATCCTTTCAGGGACAATAACATTGACACTGGAGAGGGGTGAGAGGGCTTAGCCACGGCACCCGCCCCCTTTTTATCAATCATTCCCCACCCTTTCCTCTCTTCTTATAACAATCTGCAGTTGAAAAGGAGAGTGTGCGGTCCTTGCTTCAAGGACCACAAGGACCAGCCTTTTTTTAACTGGTTCTTGCTCAGCTTAAGCATAATATTTTGAGTTCAAGTGTAGACTTAAATTAACAGATTATAGGCAGGAATATTTCACCTCCAAAATCATCCACTCTCTCACTGCACCACAGTGTGATATATAGAGGTGAAATAACGCAGTGCAACTACAACAACAAAAGGTGGGAATTACAAATTTATTATGAGGTGTACATCAGCCTTACAGACTCCATGCCTTACACGACTTTCACTACTACATCTGGTTTAATGCATGCAGCATTTTGTCTTCCTGGCAGGTCTGGATCCAGTCCTAACCCATTTGTGTCCGTGCCGCCCCTCAACATGTATCAGGTGCCCAAACACCCCAAGGCCATGAGCTTTGCTGCTCGCAAGACCTCCGACCCGGGCATGGTACGGTTGACCATCCAGGACAACAAAGACATTCCGCCAGAACTCCACGGTGCTCCGGTTAACGAGCTGGTTAAGGCTTTAGGTAGGCCTCTCTCACACCTTCACACTCGCATACACAAACACACACCCTGCATTACCTCTCGATTGTGGCCTGTAACCCTCCTCTTTTCTGTTTGAACTATTGTAACTGAGGAATGACGCCTTGTCCTGTATACTCCACTCCTTTTACATTTTTCCCCACATGTTATTCTTAGAAATTTTAAACAATTTTATATTTTAAAAAACCCTAACTCTTAATTTTTTAATAAAAATTGTCACAGTACAATGAAGTAATTGAATAATTTTTAGAGTAAATGTTTTTGAATTTATACCTAATTCAATATTTGTAAAGAGATTTTTAGCAAGCACAAACTAGTTAATTTGATTTTTAATTTTTTTTTTCCATTTTCCTTCCTTAACTTCCTCTATTGGATTTTGATGGTTCTGGTAACTATTGAATGGTTGGTTTGTCTGTCTGTGCTCAATGCATTGCCTTGATCTCTTTTGTTTCATCTTCTTCATTTGCCATGACCGAAATCTGGAATCATCACTCCCGTCATTCTCATCCCTCTTCAACCAAACATTCACTGGATGTCTTTTCTTCTGTTGGCACAAATCAAATTGTCTTGATTTGGAATGGCATCATATGTGTGTTTGAATCATTTCTTTCCTCATTCTGTTTCGGTTTGAATGACTTTGGATGTATGGTTTTTGTTTTGAAAATTGCTGTTTTATTTGGCATATCTCTTAATTTGTCACTATGGCGTGAAAACACAATGTGTGTTGTTAGATGACTCTAGACTAGATAAGAGCATACACAGGTCAGCTTTTGTATACTGTGATGAGGAGCAGGATGACACGTGTCCTGTGTTCACACCTGTGGGCCTCAAACTATGCTACCCTCCCATCAACCCTATCAGACTGGCAGCCTTTGTGGGTGGGTGAGAGGGAAGGGAAAGAAGTCAAATGCCTACTCCTAGTCTGTCTCAGGAATCACTCTTATGTGTGCTGTGATAGCCACATAGAGTAACCTTTCTCTCGGAAATAATGTTTAATCATTTATTTTAATTTTCTTGTTTGAATTTTACTTATTTTTCTATGACTGCCTTTTTCTATTTTCAAATAATGATTTTTATATTTGTTTGTGGTTTTCCTGAGGGTTTTTTTTTTTTTTCTTTGGGGGGGGGGGGGGGGGGGGTTCTTAGGAAAGGGGGATCCTTTTCAAATCTTTTCTCCAAATCTTTCTTTTC
>JBCIKM010079388.1:4427-14836 GCA_039654465.1 Melibe viridis | reverse complement strand
CTTACTTTCCTCTGGGCTCCTCTATGACCCTGGTGTGTCGTGGGGCCCTAAAACCTCCAATAAACAAACAAACAAACTCTTGCATTCCATGCACTCATCACATAAACTATTCCATACACCCGCTGTCCGAGGGCGAAACAAATTTTTATGTATGTCTGTTATTCTCTTTTGTGTTGGAGCAGCAACTAGGTTGATGAAAATTGTCTTTTGAAAGATGTAATATTTTATCTTGCTTGTGTTATTTCCTTTTATTCAAGGAGAGCAAGCCAAGAAAACCCCGGACCTCAGGGCTTCGAAATTTAGGAAATACTTGTTTTATGAATGCAGTTTTACAGTCCTTAAGGTGAGTTAGTTTTGTTTTGTTTTGTTTTGTTATCCTTATCCCTTCATACCACCTTAGCAGTGTCGGGACTCTGGATCACAAAAAATGAAGACAAGTAGATGATCATTCCACTGTGCCAAATTTTGCGTGGCGTAATAAGCAATGCATATGGGGTATTACTCGATATTAAGCCAAACAATAGTTGCTGCTACCTCTGGTGGTATCTTCTCATTGAGAAAAACCAATTAGCCGATTTACCACACGGTGTAAGGGGAGTTGGTAAAGGATTAAATGTTTAAATTAAATGTTAAAAATTATAGATATCCATAAAGCTGTGCTCTCTGGCAGTGAGCTTGGATTATTTCAAATTAATTTGTTTTCTTAGGCTAATGAGTGAATTTTTTATTTTCATGACTTGATATCTTTTGATTTGGAAGCATTTATGGTTCTGTTCTACTTAAAATATGTAGAAAAACCCTAGAGGTTTCAAACGGTAAATTGAATAAGCCAAAAATCTTACCAAAGAATAAGTCTTGAGAGGAAAGAAAATTGTTGACCTACCCCTGGAACTCATTGGGTATTTTAAGAATGACAGAGTGACTGTTTTAGTGCTCTATGCTCATTACTAGGGCAACAGTAAGGACATGAATGTAAATCCTGAGATATAAAGAATGGTCTTACCTCTGATGTAGAAAATTAGATTCACCTATTGCATTTGTTTCCACTAAAGTTTGCTGAACTATGAGACACAAAAAGAAATAATTTAGGCGCCTTATGATATTGAAAATTTAGACAGTTCTTTGAAAATTTGTAAAGAGGTCTGCACTACTGTTATTTGATTTGTTGTAAATGCTTAACCTTTAAGTCACTGAGTTGGTTGTTTTTTTTCACCGTACCAGCCTTGTTCCATGACTTTTTCATTAAAAGTTAAACCGGTACTTCTTGTGTTTTGTGCTGTCATTTCTGTGTTAATTGTATAGGGAAATGGAGGAGCAGCAGTGCAGTGATTTAAAGATTGAATGTGGCACTTTTTAATAACTGTCAACTTTTTCATGTTACTAATTTTTGTGTTCGTGATATTGTTGTTGTGAGGAGACTTATTGCTAAAAACAAATACAGCACTATTATGTTTTTCTTTCATCAGTAATATACAAGAGTTTTGTGGATACATTAAACAACTGCCATCACTTGAAGATAAAATAATGAAAGCAAAAAAGATCCACATTTCAAAGCGAACAAGAGACTCAGGGGAAGATGTGTAAGTTCAATACTCCTATTTTCCCAAAAATAGGATTTCCTAATACTCTGACATTTTTGTAATCTCATGTATCGGGGTCTTTTTGAGTATGTATGATTGAAATGCACCTGCCTTAAAAGAAAAGAAAATTTGTTCACATATAGTATAGGGGTTAAAGATTTGTTTGTCATTCATTAAATGAAACTTTGGTATTTTTAACAAAATATGAAAACCTTTTTTGTTTAGTTGATGTTAAAAAATACTCTAGATTTGTTGATCATGAGTGTGTTTATGTAAAGGTATTGTAGTAGACCTCTGTAGTACTGGTCTTTTTTTTTTCTCCAAAATTTATTCAAAGAAACTTTTCTAATAATGTTACATTTCATCAGGAAAATTGTCCACTTTGTTTTCCAGAGTCAAAAGGAGACAGCATGTAATTATTATCATGTTGTTGACCTTGACCTTTTCACATTTATTCATCTTGATTGTCTTTTTTGTCTGTGTTGGTTTTCCTGACAGGTTGCTTGTGGAGGAGCTGCGAAAAACTCTTGTTGCTCTCTGGCAAGGAACAAAAGGAGCTATTTCTCCTGATTCATTATTTTCAGTTATATGGAAGGTTGTGCCACGTTTTAGGTAATTTTAAAAATCTTTTTCCTCCTGTTTCAATTTATATGAAAGTCTATTTTTGTGAACACATGTCTTTTGAGTTTGTGTGGTCTAATTCCTATTACAATTTCATGTTGATAAATTTTCTCCTTTAAAGGTTTTTGACATTGTTATGAGATGAATTAAACCTTAAAGTATTGGCAGTGTTAACACCAGAAGGGTCACAGGCCGTGTGAATATGATGAAAAACAGACGTAGTAGAACCACTTTAAATTGCATTTCTCGGTCAGTCATTACAGTGAGCAGATGTGGATCTATCAGTCGATCGATTTTAACTTCATCAACTTAATTTTGCCAGTTTTTCTCATTTTCTTTAAAAAGTTTTGTGTGAAAACAAGAAATGTTTTATGACTTTGACAACTGAAATAGTCAGTGGAGAAAACCAGTCCGTAGAACTGGCTATATGTACACATTTATGGTTCTAGTTCTTCAAATAACTTCACAATAGCAAGTTTTGTATTGTTATTCTGGTCACAAAATACCTGTTACCCCACAGAACTTTCCTTGTGACCCTTCTAGGTTTTTACCTTACATCTCATGTTAGTTTGCTGAATATAAAAAAAATAAAGATTTTGGGTGAAGGCCCTTATCTCTTGGGTTTAAAAAATTCAAATGAATGAATGAGTCAGAATCTTGTAGTAGAAAGGTTCTCTATGCAACAGGCTGTTTTGTGATGCAATCAAGATGCAATTAAGATCTAAAAATTGTAACATTTTATTTCTTTACAATGTGGCTTTATGGTAAGCAAGGATTTCATTTTCATCACTTTCTTTTTTTTCTTTCAGAGGATACCAGCAACAGGATGCTCATGAATTTATGCGCTATCTTCTCGATCGCCTTCATGTTGAATTGTTAGAATTGTTACCATATCCCAACAATAATTCCCCTTACATTGGGCCAAAAGGAAAAAGTACTATTGTAACAGCCATCTTTGGAGGTTTGCTGCAAAGTGAAGTCAACTGTCTTATATGTGGAGTAGAATCAAAGAAACATGATCCTTTTCTTGGTGAGATTTTTGGGGGTTTTTTGGTGGTTTTTTTTTTATGTTTTGTTTTGTTTTAAGAGATGTTTTTTTTTTCATTTTTTAACTCCATACAGAGAATGATTTTATTTGTAAATATCAGCAATCAGTTCTCAGAGGAAATGATTGCGTTTAATGGTCATTGTCTTCAACTTCAACAATGCAAAAAGTCATTTTGTTCACTCAGTGTTAAGGTATTTATTGAGCCAGGTGCTGTGCAAAATGTAGTAGACATGGACTACTATTGTAAGATTCAACCTTTTTTTTTTATAATGTTTTTAGATCTCTCGTTGGACATACCAGCTCAGTTCTCTAGTCGTCTAAGTAAACCCAAGGATGGTGAACCAATTTGCACTTTATCAGGTGAGTGCATATTATTTAAAATTAGATATAATATTGTCAAAGACATTTTGGAGTTGTAGGTGTAGGTGTATAACAATTGTTTGGCTTAAGATCGAGTAAAACCCCTTGTATTTCTCATACTGCCACGCACGATTAGGCATGATGGACCGATCCTCTGCCTATCTTTATTTCGTGTGATCCAGAGTTCTTCCCGACTCCTTGGAGCTGGGTCCTGACACTGCTTAGGCAGGATAAAGGGATATGGATTACAAAACAAAACAAAGGTGTTGGTGTATTACTATTAGTATACTGTGATGTTGTTTTGCTATCTTTATCTTCAAACCATCTTCCAAAAGATTTTTTTTTAATACTTGATGCTCCCTTCATTGGAAATGGAAAAAGGATTAATACAAAGTGATTTTGAAGGACTAGAATGCTTCAGACTATGAGATTTCTAGGTTAGTGTTGTTGTCAGTAGAGTGTGTGTGAGTGTGTCAATTTCCAATGGATATTATTATTAGTAGTAGTAGCAGTAGTAGTAGTATTGTTGTTGTTATTATTATTATTATTATTAGAACTTGTAGCATATTGAAAAAAAAATTAACTTCCTCCTTTTTTTCTTTTAATATTCAGATTGCCTTGCAAGTTTTACTGATGTTGAGGAACTCGAAGATACAGAGCTATACATGTGTAATAACTGCAAGAAGTGTCAACGCTCAACTAAAAAATTTTGGATACGCCGACTTCCAAATGTAAACAGTAAAAATTTGTCTTGGATTAACTCTGTCTTCTTTTTCATAGAATGCACTTGATATGTTTCATGATCCAGATAAAAAATTTGATCTTCCTTTTCCTTACGTACGAATTGTGCTGCACGGTGGATTGATCATCTGCCTATCTTCATTTCTTATGACCCAGAGGTTTTGCTAGCTCTTTGAAGCTCGGTCCTGACACTGCTTTGACGGTATGAAAAGATATGGATAACAAAACAGCAAAAAACTGTGTTCACTAATTATAGACTTTGGATTTTAAGGTCAGAGGTATCAAATATTAAAAGGTGACACCCTGTGTTTGCATTTTATGCTAACAAGAAAAGTGGTGAGTGGGAATTAACTTTGTGTAGTCTACAGAGATTTTTATAGATTAAAGCACTATTTTTTTGTTTTTTCATTTGATACAGGTTTTGTGTATTCATCTGAAAAGATTTAGATGGAGCATGTTTTGCAGATTGAAAGTTGAAACGTATGTGGATTTTCCTTTAGAGGGCTTGGATATGAATACTTTCGTCTTGAACAATCTTGTAAGTTGTTTATTTTGTTTGGTTTTTTTTTCATTCTTGAACTCCCATAAATTAATTTTATGCCAATGTTAAATATACAGTAAGTTCCAAAGGTAAGTTCAGGATCGTTCTTCTCGTTTTAAAAAAGCAATTGTATGCCACCCAGTATATATCATTTGGAAGCCCAGGAATTTTCCTTTTGAATGAGTATTTGGTTTTTAGTAAGGCCCCTATAACATGACCGTTACAAAGCAACACAAAAGCACTTGAAATTTATCTGATCGCAACTTGAATACCACATATACTCTTTTCCATAAGTGAGTTAAGGTGAAATTTTTGAAATCAAGCTCCCAATTCAGAAGCCATGTACAAACAACACATATCAATAGAAACTGTAGGAAATTCTCTTTCAAATGATGATGTCCTTTTACTAAGGCAAAGACTCTTGATACAAGAGTTATAATATTGTCATATTGGCCTTTGATAACAAGCTCTGCAAAACCTGCAAATTCATTCCCCTGTGTCTTTTCCTTAGTGAAGGCAGATTTAAATGATTAATTTGTGCATGTCATTGTCTCGCTACACAAAGCAGGCATTTCTCAAAACTTCATAAGTGAAAATAGTAGTACCCTCAACTGGCCTGCAGCAAGTTCACATTTGAATCAGACTGAAAATCTTGGAGTCCAATGAAACAAGAATTGAAGGAATCAGAATTTGAATCCAACTTTGGTGCTTTATTCTTCACCCTCACAAAAAAATTGAGGAAAGATTCTGGTATATGTTGTATCTAATTAAACATCATTGATGCAAAAAAGACTGACAGCACAAAGGGAGGCACAGACAGCCTACTTCAATAAATACTGACAATGCTGCTTACAGAATAAAAAGTAAGTGCAACTGTTTCTTGTAAGTGCTTTTTTTGTTACTTTGAAACTGTTGCGTTATTAAGGCCCCACTAACAAAAAATACTTTTTTAAATGAAAAAATCCTAAGCTTTCAATTGATATATCTCGATTGGTGTTTATTCTTATAAAACAAACAGAACGAACCTGAACTTAATTTTGGAAATGACTGTATAAAAGTCCTTTGAATTGTGGTGTTATCAATATCAGCCAAGAACACAGATGTGATCTACTTATCCAAAATCATCAAAAACATTCTAATAATGATCTTAACAGCACATGATCCATTTTCTGGTAATGCCGAAAGATCCAAAACAGAGCTTAAATGATCAGAGAGAAAAATCTCAACATTGTTTGTAAAACAAAAGCAAAAGGATAAAAATGGTCTTTAAATTTTAGCCTTACAAATAGAGAATCTGAGAAACTCTGATTCATTCAAAACGAGGCTCTCTTTAACTATCATGAAGCTTTGAGTGTGACACTTACATAACACATGACGTGTAGTGCAATGAAAGATGCTCTCATTTTTCTAAATCTTATGCTTTTGATGTTCTGTTTTCTTCTCTAATATCCAGTAATAAAAATTACTTTTTGTTGTTAGTCTATAGTAAGTATTCATCTTCCATGGTCATACTTTTCTTTGTTACATTTCAGCATGAAACAAGGGGAAGCTTTGCGGGAAGCAATATGTATGATTTGGCTGCAGTAATTGTTCATCATGGATCAGGGTAGGCCTTGAGTTGAAGCGTTTATCCTTGCTTTTGATCTGCAATTTATTTTTGCCTTTTCAGAAAAGAGACTGTATGTTTTTTCTGGATTTCTTAGCTCTCGCACAGATTTTTAGTTCCCTGCACTGTATCTGACTTTTAACCTCTTATTAGGTTACATTTGATCTATAAATTATTTGTATAGAGTTTTCAAAGTTATTTACATACATTAAAAATTCAAGCACGCTTAAAAAGATCAATTTGTCTTCAATCATCTGGCATTTTAATTTAATGCTCTGCATGTTGCCTTAGATATGAAAGGACCCTTTGAATTTGAAATACTTCCTGCTTATCTATCATTCAATGGGTGACATATTGTGGGTTGAGAGGCAAACTATTGTAACTGCAAAACCCTGAAAATTGAGTTAATTACCAATCTTGAACATTCCTTGAACAATCAGTGAATTAAAATCACTGTAAATAAGAAATGACTTACCCTTTCTCTGATGTGCTTGGTGAAAAATCATTGTAACTCTGAATTCCCTTAAGAGCTTAACATTTGAACACGATTTTATCAAAATGTGAATTTTGCACTAACAATGATTTGCCTCTTAACCCGTAATATAGAGTTTTTACAACATCTCTTTGCTCTAATAATATACCAATTCACTCTGTATGAATGAAAGCCTCCTTTATAGCCTTCCATTAGAGTTCTTACAGTGCAGATATATTTGGCAAATATTTTATACTGAGATTAATTTGATATGCTGAACCATCCTTAGTATTAGTTTAAAATTGAAAACAGTATTTAAATTAGGTCATTTATGTTAATCAACAGAGAGGAATGCTCAAACACGGAAAGCCATGATCTCTCATGTCTGCAACAAATGTGGCAAATGAAAAATATTTGTGAATCTGTATTTTAGCAATTATCATGATCCATTAGTTTGCCAACAAAATGGACAATTTCCGGAGAACACACATGCGCTAAACATAACCAATCTGATTTTGAGCTCTACATCTTATTTAGATAAGAGTTTGTATTAAAATATTAGCACTTGCTGTGCATTTAGTTAGTGATGTTCTCTAGTGTTACTACTAGTATTGTTATTGAATTTGTTTATACCAACTTCTTTTCTAACCACAGGGCTGGATCAGGTCATTATACAGCCTATGCTTTCCATGAAGGTAGGAGTTCATTCCATCTCTTTTCTTTCCTTACTTCCTACTTTTTAATCTTTCTTGCAAAGTGCATGAAATATTTGAAATGTAATTTCTTTACAGTGATTGATGTTGATCAGAAAAAAATGGATGCAGAGAACTTTTTGAAATGTTGTCACTTTAGAGCATCAATAAAAAGAGATGCATAGTTTTTGCCTGGTAATAACAACAACAATATGTGCTTTTGAATATTTTCCTTTCCATCATGAGTGCTCAAGGGGTAAAAAAAATATAAAAATATCAGGGCTGATTTAAAGCAGAACTCTGTCATAGTGAGAGCCTCCATTCCAGACCAAATATCTCTTTATCCCGTTAGTCTTGTGATTGCTGAATACAAAGTTATTCTAGGAAAATACTGTATGATAATATTTCAGACGGATCATAAAGTAGAGAAGGGGCTGGTGTTAATGTAATCAAGATAAAGAGAAAGAATTAGTTCTGACACTAGACAGAAAGAGAGAGAGAGAGAAAAAAATTAACATAAAATTGATTAAAATAAAACACAACTAAAGGTACGGATACAGGTTCGAACCTAGCCATTAATAAGTGAGCAAGCAATACCATCTACTACCACGACACTTCTCTTACGGCTTTGCATTCAAAGATGTATTTGTTGATTAAAGTAGACGTATTGTTTTGTTTTGTTATCCTTATCCCTTCATACCACCTTAGCAGTGTCCCGACAAGAAATGAAGACAGGCAGATGATCAGTCCTCTGTGCCTAATCTTGCATAGCATAATGAGCAATACATATGGGGTATTACTCGAACTTAAGCCAAACAATAGTTGCTGTTGCCTTAGTAGTATCTAATCATTGAGAAAGACCAATGAGCCAATTTACCACAGGACATTAGACGTTTGAAGAGTACATATTTAATAGTAGGCACCAAAATATTCTAATCATCCCTGTAACATACTAAGGCTTAATAACCTGTTCTCTCGCCTGCTATTTTCCTTGACTACCTGTTTTTTTGCATGTTCTATCTTTAGGGACCTGCCACCTCTGCCATATAATGTCTATTCATCGAGACACACACATACACACGCACACATGCATATACACAAAGAGAGACACCCTGGGGCATTTTACAGTGAATTTTACATATACTTGCCCCACCCCCACCCGCATGTGCCAGTGCCTACATCATCAAGTCTATCCTTTCTACCCAGTGCTTTGTTGCGTTACCTATTTTGGTCACACCAACTCACAGTAACCGGAAACGTTTCTTAATTCATTTACATCAAGGGTAGAACGATGACAGTAACAGTATGATAGTATGATGACTCTGTTGAATGAATATACAGCACCAGCAAAATTCTCTCGTTATTCCTGAGTTTCTGATTTTGAATTGTTGTTAGTCCAGTAATAAAATGTAGAGCTTAAAGAGGGGGGAAAAAATGAGGGATTTTCATATCTCTCGTTGTTCCTGTAGTTGTTAATCCTCAGTGTAACAATCATCATTTTGCAAACCAAAATGTATAAGTTAAGTTTCTGATGATAATAGAAGACCCTTTAAGATTAAAACGTATATGAGATCATACTACTAAGGAGGTATGAAGGGATAATGATAACAAAACAAAAACAAAACATTTTTAACAAATGTTTTTCTAATTTGCTTCAGACTGAAAACCACCACCCAATCAACCTGAGCCTTGTCAGCTTTGAACTGGGAGAAGGTTATTATTCATGGTTTAAAAATATTCAAGGACTCAACAAACCTTTTACCTCTAACATGATCAAGAGTTGGCACATCTTTCATTATTTTTATCAAGTCTAAAAAAGGACAGTGATAGCACTGCAAACTGTCAACGGTTGAGCTGAAATGTGTGAACTTTCCAGTAATGATGAAAAAGGTTTTTTTTTTTATTTCTGTATATCTGGTAATGAATATAATGGTAATTTTCATCTGAAGTTTTTAAACCACTATCTCAGTAATGAAGTTAATTGTAATTCGTCTCTTCTTATTTTGTCACAGGGCAATGGCACCACTTCAATGACAGCACAGTCACAGCTTGTGAGAAGGAAACTGTTCGGGGTTGCAAGGCTTACATTCTTTTTTATGTCAGACGAGAGATACGACTTCCAGACAGTCTTTGTGTCCGTTCACACAGCAGCATTAACAGGGCACACAATCATCACCTTTCATCTACCCTAGAATATGAGCAAGATATTAAATCCTCACGGAAAATTTCACATGATTCCACACAAACATGATTGTTGCTGCATTGTCTCATTTTAGTCGCCAGCATTTTATGTCTTGACAATATTTTTGTTCACGGACAGCAAAATACTCTTACTTTTGTTGCATTTATGATGGTATCTGTTTTTATTTTGTATGTTTCTCTTTTATGTAAATGTAATCTTGGATTTTATGACATGCTCTTTTGATGTTCGCCCTCAGAAAAAGACAGTTTTACTATTTAAATTTAAATTTTAAGGGACCACTGAGTAAGCTGTTTTATAATTTCTTAAGACTTGCAAAAATATCCAGTGCTTAACTTGTGAGAGGCTTTGTGTGTTTGAATGTATGGTCTCAAAGTACTGTGTTTATCTTTTAGCACCCTTACCTAAGGATTGCTTCCCTGCTGTGTTTTCCATCTTTTAGCACCCTTACCTAAGGATTGCTTCCCTACTGTGTTTTCCATCTTTTAGCACCCTTACCTAAGGATTGCTTCCCTACAGTGTTTTCCATCTTTTAGCACCCTTACCTA
>JBCIKM010079166.1:0-14837 GCA_039654465.1 Melibe viridis | reverse complement strand
TCTCTCTCTCTCTCTCTCTCTCTCTCTCTCTCTCTCTCTCTCTCTCTCTCTCTCTCTCTCTCTCTCTCTCTTGACAAAATATTATGTAATTGTAATTAAAATCATTGCAAGACCTGCCACAGCACGCTGGAAATTATATACATGCACAAATACGGTTTTTATATCTGGAGTAGGTACTTAAAAGAAAAAACCCTCAAATTCAAGTGTTGTTTTTGAGTGTTGAAATAAAAACCATCAACAAAGCTATAAACAACAAGAAAAAGAAAAGCAAACAATTGCAATTCAATGACTGCTATCAAACTCTTTAAGGACAAAACAGCAAATTTAATCACCAATCGTTTTCTTTTAAAATCAGTACCATTCGTATCAGTGTGATATTTGTTGTACGCGTCGATTCTTACCGATGCAACCCCCTACCCAAACAAATAAACAAAAATAAAGTGAAATAAATAAATAGATGAATGACATCTATAAATAAAGAAATGAATATAAAAACAAATGCCTGAATGTAAGTAAGAATTATTTCAATTGAACCAATGCAAGTAATTTTAGAAACAATTTTCCCTAACATATTTACCAAAAACTAGCCAAATTACCTAAAATGAGTTATAAGCGTAGTCGTGTGGTAACTCACGGTAATCAGCTAAACTCTAAAACATCCAAAGACCGACCTAGGCTATTTTTGGATCGGTACTCTCAAACGGGACATTCCATGTTACTAATTTAAGATCTTTTCCCATCTGCCAATCCAACCAATCATCTCAAAGAATCCGAGGGGGGGCGGGCGGATACAAGCAGACGATTCCGCCATACGGAGGGACTGGGAACCGAAACATTGTTTTGATTCTGGTCGCTCACGTCAGACATGTGAACAGTGGTTGTGTTATTGTTACGAACAAATTAAATAATTGACTCGTGATTTCCAATTTTATGATATTAACATTTTCTCGCAATATATTACATCGGATTGTCAGGTAAGCAAACGAATCCCATTTCTTTTATCTTGATAAGCTCAACAGAGCGTGGAAATCAGAACTTGTTCTCAACCCAAATTGTTATCCAAATTTGGCTCGTCGATGGTTTATAAGCAATATTTCGACAAAAATCCAAATGCATATTTCATAAGTTGTTAATGTCAGAGAATATATGTCCATACTAGACAAGACAAACTCTTAGAGATGAACAGAAATGACCGCCTTTGTTTTTGCGAGTCTGTGATACCTCCTCCCTCACTCAACAAAGATATGGACAAAACGCACCAACACATGTGCAATATGTAAAGTCTGCCTAATGAACGAAGTGGAAGCACCAAAAGTGACGTCAGGATGGGGTTCACGACTCACTTTTGTTTCCTTCAAAGACTGCCCAGCCCCGTCAATTTTCTTGAGTAGATATTCTTCCTCTAGACATCACAGCTGATCAGCTATATGACTGCCATGGCTCAATGTGCTGATGTGAAGCTAGAAACTGAATCTTTATCAAACATTACAAGGTCAGACTATATGTCTGTAGCATGGTGGAATGATAGTTATTTTTTTTTCAGTGTAGAACTTTCATAATGAATGATGATGTGTTTTAATTTTGAATCATTTTCTTTTGTTTTAATGAAAGAAGAAATGAGCTCCTTATAAGGATAATCTTTATGGTTGTCAGGATACAGTCAATACAAGTACCCTACAATCCTGTCAACAATGAGTGTCCCAGAGAAGTTAGCTCAGTTGGCTGCCTATTGTTACTTAGACTATATGATTATGAAAGTTGATGGAGCATATTATAATGCAACATCCATTACATAGTCATAGGCCTAGGTTGTTACCACCTGTTTTAAAAGGGATCTTCTTGACATGTCCAGATCAACAAAATTCCAATGTGCTTTCCTTCCCATAGCTTAATCGAAATTGTCTTTTATTTAGTTCATTTGCTAATAAATTCCCTTCGTGTATCTGGAAATAGGAATTTCTTTTATGGCCCCTGTCAATAAAAATGGTAACATGCTCATCCATACTGAAAAAATATCTACTTTCTCTGAAATCCAGCGTGAGAAAGTAGTTGCAATGTCATCAATGCATTTGGCTAGACATTCTTTTAGAACTCGCTTTTTTTTTTTCATATGTCATTTTCAAGGTTTGTTAGATTATTGATTGTTGAAATGTTTGATTACAAAATAATTGATATGTTTGCAAAGTAAAAAATTATAAATGCTCTCAGAATAAATGTTTTGAAAATTCTTTAGTGGAAACTGAGTGAGAAAACAAACTTTAAGTGACTTTTCAGCACCACTTCACTATGGCCATCAGTTCATTCCAGGCTTGCTAAGGATTATAACTGAAAAATGTCTGTTTTCTAAAAGATTAATTCTGATTTAGAACTTCTTAATTTTACCTCAAATAGTGGTGCGACCAGAAACCTGGTCCACACATGACTTTGGTTGTTTGTTGTTAGGTGCCTATGTTTTTTTCTATAAAAGTTTAAAAAAAATATTTGCTCTATAAATAAATTAGGAAGAACTAAATAGATGTATTTAAGAAGAAAAGAAATAGATCGGTTAATAAAATTGGATAATATTGGTGAGGGGTCGAAACAAAAAGGGGAACTTTTAAGCAGTACAGTACGTCCCTTGTAACCTCTTGGGAGAAAGCCTGGACGCCTCCACCGTTCGGATAGGCACCCTGGCTGGGTACCCTCCTCGGTGATTTTTTTTTACTGTTTACATGTCAAAGTTAGTCTGATGGGAGATGGAGTACTGGATATTTCTGTCGGAGTGAACTGGTGTAGAAGAGCGGACTGGCATCTGTTATGCTGCATGTCAAAAGAACTCTGTCTATGCGGTTCCAGATCACCCTGATAAGTATAAACCCAACATCCATGGAGTTGTCTATCCTTGTGGACTGTTAAAATAAATAAAAAAATTACTTAAGGATAATAATAATGGACGGTATGGATCACAGTACCTGTTGTCAGGTCAAACTTGGCTTATGCTGACTCTTATAAGGATAAACTTTACAAACACTAGGGGAAAAAAAAAAAAAAATCGAAAACAAAACAAAAAAACATTAAATAATTGAAGAGGTAATCATTTGATCAAGGGTGTTTTCATGCAAGGGCTATGAGGTGGTTTGACAGTCTATCATCGGCCGGTCACTAGGTGTCCGTTTATTTATTTATTTATTTAATGCTACAAAGAAAAGAAATGAAATATTAACAATTAAATTTATTCCACTCATGTCGTTATGTGCTTTGGATTCTAAAATGGAAATAAAGTAAGGGCTAACTAACTCACTACTAAGTTCTCGATGTAAAAAATGAGGCAATTTTCTTCTTCCATACTTTCTTTTCCTCACTCATTTTAGGGGGGGAGAGACAAAAAATTGTGGCCGAATGAGGGAATGGGATGAATAAGACCAATGAAAAATGGCCCTGTAGTGAACAGGTCCATAATGCTGTGCCCCCCTCCCCCTTCTCCCCCCAACTGGAGGTTGCAGGCCAATACTGTAGTCACAAAGAGCACGGGACTCCAAGGAAACAATTTCTTCTCTATATAAATTCTAATTCACCCTCTAAGAGCACATATTAATATACACCCAAGACCGTCTGAGAGGACCATTTTACACGAATACTAAGCTAATACTTTTCCTCTCATAAGATGATCTGAATAATAGAATTGAACTCATGTTGGTGTCTCACACTCAGCAACTTCACCATCCCAGCCAATTACTCATATTTTTTATTATTTGAGGAGTAGCAAGGGGGAGGAGGTGCTGTCAGAGAGCTCTACTGATAAGCGTGTCTCCTACTGTCACACATGCCGTGCATGGGCTGGAAATAGAAAACAAAAGATTTCCTGCCAGCCAAGCACAGCAGCAACTCATCCTTACTCTGCCAGTGTGATTCTTGCAGTCTCCAAAATTTTACATACCAAAGATATGGCCTCAGTAATGCCAGATTACAACTCTCAAATTACAACTGTTGGAACAACTTTTATAAATCTGTGCTGGCAAATGGACAATGACTATGAGTGGCCATAAATTATGTTGCTATTATTTATTCTGCTCATTTTGCCTTGTACTTTGGATTCTAAAAACGGGAAAAAGTAAGGGCTAACTTTCAAAAGTTCTCAATTAAAAAAATAAGACAACTTTCTTCTTCCACACATCTTTTCACTCACTGGTTTACAGGCAACAGTCTGCATCCTGGGTGAAGGGAACTGCTATTGTTTCTGCAACATTGTTAGGTTAAAAAAAGCATTGCTTGAAAAAATTTCAGTAAAGTTTCAAGTTTCAGTTTCATAAGTGCAGGATCACAAGCTTAGTACTTTTGTACACAAAGGGGATTTAAAGGTCCTTGGTCTTCCTGAACCAGCTGTCATAAGTGATGGCCATTGTTTATTTTTGTGAGGAGAGATGATATTTTTTGTCATTGTAAAAATCTCTCTGTGGTCTCGCATTGTTTTGAGAGATGATAATTATTTTTTAGTGTAAATCATCTCTGCTGTTTGTGGTTTGATCTGTTCCCTCTTTGAACTAATTCTATCATCTTACTTTCCTCTGGGCTCCTCTGTGACCCTCATGTGTCGTGGGGCCCTAAAACCTCCAATAAACAAACAGACAAAGTTTCAAGTCCATTTTTGAAACATTCATTCAGGTCTGAGGTTGGTTTTTGGACCAGTGAAGAGGAAGCTGATGAGCCAGATCCAGAGCCTTTAGATCATGACTATAATTTGCCACAAGTAAAAGGTAAAAAGCTGATCAATCGTGGCAAGTGGACAAAGGAAGAGGTGAGATTACTGTTTACACAACTGTTTCTTAACCATAATAATTTCATAAAAACTGTATTTTCAACTGCTGTTTCAAGGATCACAACTCACAGTCATGATGTCCTCAATTGTGATGTGATATCATCCACATTATAAATATTAATTTGCCCTGTGGTAAATCGGCTCATTGATCATCCTCACTGAGCAGATACCACCAAGGTAACAGCAACGATTGTTTGGCTTAAGATTGAGTAATACCCTTTGTATTTCTCATTATGCCACGCAAGATTAGGCACAGTGGACCTATCCTCTGCCTGTCTTCATTTCTTGTGATCTAGAGTTCTTCCCGTCTCCTTGGAGCTGGGTCCCGACGCAGCTTAGGCAATATGAAGGGATATGTATAACAAAGGAAAAGAATAAAATATTGTTTATTTCAACAGGCAAGTGAAAATAGCATTGTGTATTTTAATGTGTAGGTCCAGTGACTCATCCTGTATCCATTTTTACACTTAAGTCCTACTATACTTCTCAAGGTATACCATGTTAATTGAATGTGTTAACATGTGTTTGCGTGGTTTTATAAGCATTTCTATGTGTTTGTGTGTGTGTGTGTTTATGTGCATGGTGTGTGTGTGTGTATGTGTGTGTGTGTTTGGTGTTAGTGTCAACGCGGTGGATTCTGGGCACTCTATTAATTTGTATGTATTATATCTTTTTTTTTCATTTTAAATTGATATCAGAGATAAAAAACAAAACAAAAATGAATTGCCTGTAAAGGACAATAAAGATTATTCTTATGATTATTACTACTGAGCCATCCAGCACCGTGTTGTGAGCTTTCTATCTGTCTGTCTCTCTCCATCTTTGTCTCTATCCATCCTTTGTACTCAAGACGTACACATTCTTCAATTGCATCTCAAAATTAATTAATTTTTGGTTTTTTTTGGTAGCGTTACCCTTATCCCTTTATACCGCCTTAGCAGTGTCAGGACCCAGCTCCAAGGGACTGAAAAACTCTGGATCACAAGAAATGAAGACATGCAGATCAGTCCTCCTTGCCTAATCTTGTGTGGCGTAATGAGCAATACACTACACGATCTTAATCCAAACAAAAGTTGCTTTTGCCTTTGGTGGTATCTGCTCTCTTAATTTAAAAAACAACAAAATGTTTTAATCTTTTACAAAGAGGGTCAGAAGAGTCACAAATTTTTAAGGTGAGTTCAGGGGTTGTGGTTCACTGAGCAGTTCTTTGAATAGATCCTTTGAGAAGAGAAAAAAAGTACAAATTACCCTAGTTTGGAAGAGACTGGAAACAAAAGCTTATTTTAGTCATTTTAATGCTATCTTCAGGATGAAAAACTGAGGAAAATTGTTGAAGCCAAGGGATATCATGACTGGAAAGTTGTATGCAGCTTCTTCTCAGATCGCACTGAAATTCAGTGTCAGCATCGTTGGCACAAGGTCTTAAATCCTGATCTCATTAAAGGTCCTTGGACCAAAGAGGTAAGATTTTGTTTCGAAAACCCTTTGGTTCTATTGAACTTTTTCTTTGTTCTTTTATTATCTAAAATTTCGTAGCTTGTTGAAAATTGTTGATTTTATCATGGAACATTGTTTGATACTTGGTAAGAGTTTTTCTATTTTTAAGTAGGCAGGGTAGGTTTTTGAAGGGAAATGCACTTATTTTTATTTTTATGAGGGTAGAGATGTAGCCAATGCAAATTTTTCATAATATGAAACATAAAGATGTTTTTTTTTTCTCTTTTAGGAAGACTCACATGTAATACAGTTAGTCAAAGAATATGGACCCAAAAGGTGGACATTAATTTCTCAACATTTAAAAGGTCGCACAGGGAAGCAGTGCAGAGAAAGGTTGGACTTTGTTTTTTGTTTTGTTGGTTTATTGATGGCTGAAACTATTTTAAACAAATGTATAAATTTTCTTATTGTTGTTTATTTTTTAGTCTTTCATGACAATCTAAATAGTAAATAGCTCTTTGTAATCTCTCAGGGGAAGGAAGTGGAAGTATTGTTTGCAATTTCTTTAAAAAACTTATCTAGCTAAGAGTAAGTTATGTTGACAAAAAAAACAAAAAACTCCCATTTTAAAACAAATCGCTGGCTCATTTACTTTTTCGCTGGTGTTTTGCTTTTTATTTCCAAGATTAGTCTATCTAACTTTACTTTCTAGGTTGCATCACAAGCATTTAAAGACATAAATTGCTTAGATGCTCAAAACATGTTATGTTAAGTATCATGTCCTTTGCTCAATGGGCGTCAATGGCTTAATGATGGAAAGAACTTGCTGAATACAAAAATCAAGCAGCATGGCTAGTATCTGGAAGGTTGGTGCATGAACTAGGTCCTCTGTTCAACTGTCAGATGTAAAGGTACAGGCCTTTAGCATTGTGTGCATGGTTAAAGCACTTTACCACATTTATGTCATCTCTCTGGAGATGGATGTAATCTGAAGCTCTGAAGTTGTGGTCACAGACAATGTTGGCCCTGTCTGAAAAATTGTAGCACCTGCAACAGGTGGCTTATATTATCATATATCTATTAAGCTGGTTGTCTGCGAGGGATGTGGTATTATTTGGCACTAAGAGTATCCCTATGGTGATAATAGTGGATACAAAAGTCAAGCAACAATTAGCATAGACAGAGTTCTTTTGACCTGCAGCATAACAGATCCAGGTCCACTCTTCTATACTGGTTCCCTCCTATGTTAGAGTTGAGAAAATGCTATTCTTTTTCTTCATAAACTTACATATATTGTCTGTAAGAAGCAAAGTTTTAATCTTGTATGTTTTATTGCTTTATTGCTCCATTCTAGGTGGCATAATCATTTGAATCCAAATATAAAGAAAACAGCCTGGACAGAAGAAGAAGACCAGTTGATTTATCAATTACACCAGCGTGTTGGCAATCGCTGGGCAGAAATCGCCAAGTATCTTCCTGGAAGGTATGTTGCACTAATCAGAATTTAAAAATATTTATTTTCTATAGCTGTTAGAGATGTGAGGCAAGATGAAAAAAATTGAGAGATCTTAGGAATTACTCAGTGATAAAGAATAAATAGTTATGTCAAAACTAAAGCATAAGCTTTCAGAAATGTCTTTCAAGATACTGATTTTACTGTTTTTAACTTTCTCACGGAATAAGTCCTTTTGACTTGTATTTAAGTACAAAGTGTATTATATACAGGTGTCTCTTTAATAATACAGGATAAAGAATTGAAATGAAGATGAATTGATTAAGAACAATTCGAGTAAATCATCATATGAGAAATTATTTAACATTTTTGTTGATACAAATATCATTAAATTCTGAGCATTTGTTGCAGAGTTCTAGGTCTCTAAGTGAACCAGCCATTTTCAGTCGAGCGCACTGAATGCTGTTTTTATGCTTTCTGTGTATTTGTGAGCATCTAGGATGTCAGAGAAGTTACTGCTTGTCTGATTTTTCTTTTAAGATTATTAATATCATTTACAGGTGTGGCATATAATTTTTCATGTCTTTCATGTAGCCCAAGTGGAAAAAGTAGATTGGTCCTGTATTCGGATTGTAGCCAGTCAAGCAGTAGTTTCACCTCTCCCAATCCACATTTCATGGAAATGCCCATCTAAGACTTCTCTTACTTGTCTCAGGCATCAGATCTGCAGGTACTCCATCTGACTGGAAGAATAGTTCTGATTTTAATTTTTCAGCTTGGGGTAAAGTATACTATCCAAGCATTTCGAAATAGTTTTCAGATGTTAGTTTTGCCATCAAAGAACAGCCTGATCGTTTTGTTATTTTTGGTAGAGCGTACCAAACATTCAGCTTTGGCGAGTTGCGTTCAATCTCGATTGTCTCATCTGGTTTCTGAGTGCCTTGTTGTGTCAGTCACAGCCAGAAACAAAAAAAGTTATCTCATTAGAGAGCAAAATCAAGAATACCTCTGTTGGAATCATGCTTGCAAAGTCAACGCATGCTGCAAGTTCATTAAAATTTGGTTCCCAACGTCAGATTAAGCCACTTTTATTGATAATGTGTCATCACAGAGCGTCTTTAGCCATCATGTATCTGAGATGACTATGACACAAAATAATCATAATTTGGCCATCAATTACAAGTTATTTGGTTTCTTTTCATTTATTTATTGCTGTGATATTCCAATTCTTTAATCTGTACTATAAAAGAGACACCCTGTATTTAAGTGAAGGGGAAGCATAACTCATTTACTTTGATTTGTAGTGTGTCTGCTTGGGAAGAGGGGTGTATCAATTTTTTAATTTATTTATCGAGTATAAAAGTATTCTTTTCAATTTTTTAGGGGAAGACAGTTGAAATGATTGTACATTATATTATATCATATCTTTTCCTGGCAGTTTAGATACTTGTAGCATATAAGGTCTCATCTATCAACCCCTATAAATAAAATATCAATTTTCACAGAACAGACAATGCTATAAAAAATCATTGGAATTCTACAATGAAAAGAAAATATGAAGGAGAAGATACTGGTGATGGCAGGTTTCTGCCCAGTGGGTTGCCTTTCTTTAGCAAGGCAATTGATAATGGTTACATAAAAACCCTCAGTGTGCAACCTATACAGTTGTTCTATAACTTGGTGAGCGCTTGTTTCAACTTCCTCAGGATCTGTTTCTGCTACATTTGCTGAATTTGATTGAAATTAAGTTCATATGTTGTCCAACTTTCCTTTTTCTCAGGCTTTTGCCTGATATTGAAATTTCTTCAGTTGTCTGTGTATGATTTGAATTATATTGTATATATTCAAGGATCAATAAAAAAATATTTTAGCATAGAAATGAAAGCTTGTATCTCTATTCAGATTCTCAGATATCTAAGAGTGAAAAAGATGTCGTATTTCGGACCTGTTAGATAGGATGAGTTGCTTCAAAACAATGATATTAATGTGTAAAGAAAAGTATAATCTGTAAAAATTAAAGATGTAAAAAGCACAAGAAAGAATCTTTAAAAAATCTGCATCAAGACTGAATAATTTTTGTGGAAAAAAAATTGAAATTTTTAGGAATTTAAAGGAAATAAAGATAAAAAGGTGTATAGCAAGGATGTCAGAATGGATAATACCATTGAAAATTTGACAGTAATGATCAGTGTCGTTATCCTTTGTGAACCTCTTTTACATGGGTTCTCAGTTAAAATGGTCTGTTTTGTAATTCTTTTCAGTTGCTGAAAAGGTTTAAGAAAAGTTAAGCCTGTCATATACACAGGTGTGTGTGCACGCGCACATACACACACAGAGTCATGCACATGCATGCCCAAAATTAGAAAGACAGTACCCTTCAAGATTGCTGTAGAGTAATTTTTCAATAAGAATTTTTATTTGTTTTTCATTTCAGCATTATCAAAATAAGACTAACGCTGAATCAAAAACTGGTGAGTGTCTTATTACTTTTTTTGCCTGCCATTTTATTTTGTTTCCTGAGTTTATCAATATCAGAGATATGCATCATCTGATTTAAATGCTGGAATGCATAGCAATGAAGTAAATTTGGATGGGCAACAACATTGGCTTTGTTCTTACGAAAGTCAAATACTGAATGCACAAATGACAAGGGCTTAGCTTGATATATAATCATGGTTCCCACTCAGTCGGGAAAAGTTGAGAATTTCCAAAACTTGCTTCCAGTCAGGAAAAATCGATCTTAAAATGAAAATGGTCTTGAATTTGGAGATGGCTTTTGAGTTGGAGCCCTGTATAATACTGACTGACATAGACAGCAGAGACCGATAAAAAAAATTGTTTTACATCATCACTAAGCCAAACATCAACAATACAAAGTGTGGCTGTGGCTGGTCAAGATATGCTCATAGGCCTCTTAGGATTGAAAGGCTAGTCATAGACAGTAGAAATCCCCTCAAATTACTTAATGACATAAAAACATAATTGTGAACACTTGATAAAGGAAATGATTTTTTTTTCAATAACCCAGTCTTGCCATCTGGCCAATAAATTTGACAGTTTCAGCGCAGTTTGAAAAGAATTCATTAGTGCTTATGACCAATCCGTCAACACATGGCATTAAAAATTGTGATGTACGTATGGTTAGAGAAACAATGTATATACATGGAATAGTATGGATGATGGTGACTGATGTTGAAAGAGTAATCAAGAAAGTGGAATGAAGAGTTATAGAAACTCACATTTTCACTTGCCACTGTGGTGGTTTATGGCTGTGTACCTGATATAAATCCTGTCATAGCAAGACATGGGTGCAAGTTACTTTTGTGCATACAAAATCAAGCTCGTCTTAAACATCTACCTTGCTCCAACTAGGCTTACACGCTTATTTTATGTGCAAACTGGCACTGGTTTTTTTTTCAGACCTCTTCTAAAAGCTGGTTGTAGTTCTTGGATCAAGTGATGAAAAATGAATAAATAAAAAAACTGTCTCAGAATCTCTTATGGAGAATCGTATCTTGTTTTTATTGCTTTTGTCCTTTTCTTAAATTAACCACGATCATTCTTTCTTTCTTTCGTACTTATGTAATTAGACTAACAATGGTTTTATTTTTGTTTTACTGTGATGCCACCACCATTACCCCTTAGTTCTTTTGGAATGATCTGCTTAATATAAATGCTGTTTAAAAAATAAAGGCAGGTGCATGTGTCGCTCTTTGCTTTATGTAGTTTTCTCTGAAAATAATTTTTTTTAAAAAGGATATATTTTTCTTTCTTTTTAGAAAGTGAGAACCCAAGTCAACTTCTCATTACCGGATCAGAGTCAACCACAGCTAAAGTGCTTTATAGCTCCTTCAAAGAAGAGTATGTTTTTCAATGTTACCAAGTGACTGCATTCTGAGGAACAAAATAAGTCCTCCTATTTTTAAGATTTGTTATATTCATGTTTCCTTTGTTGGTAAAATTTGGACTCATGGAATAGGCAATCTTTTGACATACACAGGTTCAGAGTTATTCTTTTTTAATAATATGTGTTTATGTTTCACTTTAGGATTTTATTAATTTCATGCTTAAATATTTATCAAAGATTCCTGCTGTATACTATATCTAACTTTCTTGTTTTTGTTTTTAAGGATTGATGAAACAGATGATACTATTACAATGGACCAGTCAAATTTTTCTGGAGCCTCTTCTGCTTTAGACCATTTTGGCCAGATACCATTGGATAACAATACAGATCAGAATTCTATCCCTTTTGGAAGTATTGAAAGTGATTTTATTGGTGAGCTTTGTCTATTGTATTTTAAAGTAAAATATGGTAAGATGACGTTTACAAAAATATGTAAATAGTACATTTGTAAGTAGAGCCTTTTGCTAAGGCCTCAAGGCCTGGCAGGCAACAAACATATAACATAATATATGATGATACAAGCTGCTTTTTAGCCTTTTACAATTTTTTAGACAGAGAAACCATGTTATGTACTACCAGGGCGACCTTTGAGCTTAACATCCATCTGCAATAGGATGAGGTAAGTGTGTTGAAGTACCTTGCCCAAGGATACAACGCATGAGCACCAGCAGGAATTGAACCCATGCTCTTCAGCATGTGAGTCTGCACCTTACCTACGGCTCCGCAAAGCCAAACAATAGAATGAATAATGATGAAGTAAATCAACTCCCAGACCATGTACTACTTTTTCTTTTTTGTGAGGGATTGTATGCTTTCAATACTTAAAAGTCTGAGTATGGACCATGAACTTAAAATAAATTTAAAAAAGCCTTCTTTAATCATCTTTCTCCAAAAATTCCGACCTCATTTTTATCCTCCATCTATCCACTAAAAGTTTTTCTCTTTCATCCAGATCTTGATCAACAAAGAGACATTAATCTGTTCAATGGAGTTGGGATGAACAAGACTCCAAACATTTTGCAGAGAGGAACCAAACAAAAATGGGTGTGTTTCCTTGTTTTTGTGTGTCCTTTTTATTCATTTCTAACCTCTTCCTTTTATTCTCTGATATCTGGAAGTGTGGTATGGGACCTCCACCTTGAAAAAGAATTAGATTTGGCACCTAAAATTATGACTTAATGCCTAGCACATTGGTACTAATATTGCGGGGTTGGTGTTAAAAAATTATGGCGAGGAGCTAAATATTACAGGGTAGAACGATAGTATTGAATGAAAATAAACAGAACATAGTGTATGATTCCGCTGAATAAGTATTCTTTGCCGGCAAAAATCTCTCGCTGTTTCCGAATTTCTGAGTTGGAATGGTCATTATTTCATTAATAAAAGTGTAGAGCTTAAAGAGGAAAAAAAATCTGCGATTTTCACATCTCTTGTTATTCCCATTGTCGTTAAAAATGAGGTTCCACTGTATGTGTTTTGAGTGATGATTTTTATTTTTTAGTGTAAATTATCTCTCCTCTGTTTGTGGTTTGATCTGGTCCCTCTTTAAACTAATTCTATTATCTTAAATTCCCCTGGACTCCTTTATGACCCTTGTGTGTCGTGGGGCCCTAAAACCACCAATGAACAAAGATCCTGGATCTTCCTGGACCATAATGCTGTAATGGGTGATGGCCATTGCTTATTTTTGTAAAGAAAAATGATATTTTTTGTCATTGCAAATCAACTCTCTATGGTGTGGATATGTGTTATGATTTTGAGATATATTTATTTTTTAGTGTGAATCATCAGTCTGCTTTTTGTGGTTTAATCTGTTCCCTTTTTGAACCTATTCTATCATCTTACTTTCCTCTGGGCTCCTCTATGACCCTTGTGTGTCATGGGGTCCTAAAATAACAAATAAACAAACCAACAATCTTTCCCTGAGCCACCTAAACTCTTCCTAGAATAGTTATTTTTCTTGTTGAGGAAAACTTATGTCTTGCTTTAACCATGGCATAGAATTTACTTGAGCTTGCACTAACAGGTTACTATTTCACTGCTTAAATGACACAGCTTTCAATCTTTTGCAAGATTTGATCTTAGCACAGTGCCATCATACTCTCATGGAGGATTGATTTTAGTCAATGTTGGAATTTCGGGAAGTCTTGTTTTGTTTTGTTATCCATATCCCTTCATACTGCCTAAGCAGTGTCAGGGCCCAGCTCCAAGGAGCCGGGAAAAACTCTGGATCACAAGTGATGAAGAGAGGCAGAGGATTGGTCCACCATTCCTAATCTTGCATAGCATAATGAGAAATACAAGGGGTATTACTCAATCTTAAGCCAAACAATAGTTGCTGTTGCCTTGGTGGGGTCTGCTCATTGATTAAGACCGATGAGTCAATTCACCACAGGGCGTTTCAGGAAGTCTTATGCTTTGAAAATTCTATCAACTTGTGTGTTTTAGCAAAACGGAGTCATTGTAATAACAAAATCTTAATTTCTGACTTTTTAAAATCTTTATATACTGAGTTTCATAAGTAATGCAAAAAAAAACCCAAAAGCTTCAGCTCACAACTTGGTATCTAGCGGATGGATTTGGATGAAATAAACTGCAAATACAAGCTGAATTATTGTCAAATCAACATACCAAAATATCAGTGTTATAAAACGCAGATTGCAAAAACAACCCTTCATATTTTTCTCAGGAAGAAATGTCTTTGTGTTTTATCTTCATCTGGACATTGATAGCAAAATTGATGAAATGAGTCTTCAAAATTTGTACACCATGGTTTGTCCTTGAAATTTTGATGGTCATCGTCTTTTACCCTTTGATGGAGAAAACGAAAACAACCTGAGGAGAACTCAAGATGGGCGTACCGCAGGAACAGAAGTGGAAGAGATAGCAGCTCTTTTTGTTATAGTCCTTCCACATTATGATGCTGGTTTTTGCAGAAAGTAAGTGATAGCAGAATCATAGTTCACAGACAGCAGTTGGAGACTTTGCAAGATAACAAAGGAAGACGACAAGGCCCCAAGGTTAATATTAAACATTATGATAACCCATGGCTTGGTCCAGAAGCAAAAACCAGAGATTTTGGAATATTGGTCTCTTCAAAAAAGAGGAGGCAAAACAGACATACACGCACATGTAATGCCTACTCACACACACACACACACACACACACACACACACACACACACACTCAAATCACACAGACATACACTCACATGCAATGCCTACTCACACACACACACACACAC
>JBCIKM010078944.1:0-14838 GCA_039654465.1 Melibe viridis | reverse complement strand
AAAAAAAATTAGGAGGTTCTATCACCCTTCCCCCCCCCCCCCCCAAAAAAAAATAAAACAAAAAAACCCAAAAAACAAACAAACAAACAAACAAACAAACAAACAAACAAACAAAAAACAAAAAAAACCAAAAAAAAACCCCAGAAAACAAAAAACCAAAAAAAACCCAGAAAACAAAAAACCAAAAAAAACCCAGAAAACAAAAAACAAAAAAACAAAAACAAAACAAAACGAAACAATAAACAAAAAACAACAAAGAACAAAAAACAAAAACAAAAAAAACCCCACATATTGTATACCACAAGAAACAAAAAAAAACCAGAACAACAAACAAAAAAACATAAAACGACCCCAACAAAAACACAAAAACCCATCCCAAAGACGCGTAAAATAATAAATAAAACACCGCAGAATAAAATAAACGAAAAAAAAAAGATTGAAAAACAAATACAGTTTATAATTAAATCAAGTCAACAAAAAGGCGAAACGTTAATGAAGCTGCGGTTCATTGGAAATTAAAAGCCCACTTGAAAGAAGCACCTTTGAACTGTGCCTCCTGACCTTTGTAGTTGTTCTGTGTGTCTGCTATTGTTCTCTTTACACTTTGCTTTGACTTGAAATTGCATTGTTATGTGTAATCATACATACTTTTGTGTACCCAAGGAATAAAATGGAGCTTAAGTTTCCTCTCAGAAAGTCGTCATCTTTGAGGTTTGACCGTTCGCTCAGGCATGGCAACGCAACCACAATAAATTAGGTACCCATTGCTTGTCATTTTGAAGGTTCCGGGGACATTGCTTGTCTGTTAAGGTTTTAAACCCCGGGATCTTTCTCCTTGTTGGGAAAAAAATGTTACCTACATTTTATTTTGTCATGAGGTCTTTTAGCTCTGAGCATTTAACTTCGACATGATTAATTGTCGTTTCGGAAGTCTAGTTTGCCGCACCGTTTTCCGATGTTAGAAAAGTCATTTCTCTAAGATAGTTTACAATTTAAATGAGATTAAGTGAAAATCTATCAATATTTAAGTGTTTTGTCACAAAATGTAATGGAAATACCAGTTCAAAGCTTTTAAAATACTTTTACTATATACAACTGGGCTGGTCGGTTGGTTATGGTGCTTTTGATTCTTTTCTAACAATTTAGAGGGAAAAGGGTGCTGGGAATAACCACTGCCTTTTATGTCAAAGCTTTCCTGCCTATGTATGACGTAGTTCTCATGGGTGTTGCAATTGTTTGCTTGCGTTTCATTAGGGGTGTGAGGAGTTTTTGAAAACTGCTGGTGAAATGAGGAGTCTCACTTCAGCATAGGAGAGAGAGAGAATGTAAACAAACATTCAGTATCCAAACTTTAACAGCCTCATTGCTGGGAACTATTCAATTGCCTGACCATTTATTTGTGATTAGCTCTTTAAACATTTCCTTTTATTATGAAATCTTTACTCTTTCTGGACCTGTAACCAATATATATCATCTGTTTGTTCATGTCGCAGTCCACCATAGCCTTGTTTTCCCCTTCCCTATCAGTGCTATATCTGACACTTTGGTTATCACACTTGTGGCGAAGCCCTTAAGAAGCTTAGTAAGAAACAGCTGTGTTACAATAAATCCATGATTTCAAAGTTTGATAATCATCACTTCATAAGTGTTAGAAAATAACTCTTTATCGGCTTTGATCTTTTTTGTTCAACAAAGTTCTGAATTTTGAAAATTTCATTGTGAAAACTTCATCGGTAAGATATTTTGTTTTATTTTGTGGTGTTAAAGAAGGCTTTGACAGCCATTTTATCATACCTTTATGAAATTTTCCATAATTTATTACTGATTGTATTAATGTATGCATATTAATTTGAATTTCTATGTAGTAGTCAACCAATGAATTTTATCAATATCATCCAATATCCTCCATTCATCTATCTCCTATATAGGTAAAAGGACGGTCTCTCCCCTGCAATGGACATGTTCCACTCAGTCATTTTAGATCTGGCAACAGACTCAAGTGAGACAGCCTGTAAACAGTTGAATGACTTTGTCCAGTTACAGCAAAGCAACAAAATCTGGCCTGAAAATGTCCACCTCATAAAGCTGCCAAAAGGAACTATTTCTAATGATATCTCATCCAGCAACTGCACCATTTTTTCAAACCAACTGTTCAATATTAAATGCAAAATGGACTCTGAAAAAAAGAGGAATTTTGTTCTAGTAACAACTTTGTTATTCAAGAAATTCTGGGAGAACATGTGCTACCATTTATTTTCTCCTGTTCACAACTGGACTGTTTATGGCGTGGAGATTTCTGATCAAACAATTGATTCCATAGTTTTAGTGAATGAAGAGCATGTAAATGGCATGATTGATAAGACTTTGATGAATATAAAGGATCAAGATGATGTTAAAATTTTTCGGCCAAAAAACATTCCAAGAGATTTGTTTAATGCAGGTAGGAATCCTAGTTGGGACTTAATACAATGGGTACTGGATTTAGACAGGTCACATTCATTGAAAAGTGGAATTCAAGGAGAGATTTAGAAATCCCCAGTTCTCAACCCTTTATTTTCTCATGAAATAAGAATGCATTTGATTTGCACCTCAACTCGTAAAAGTCTCATTCAATCAGGTCATCTTGGCCAGAGCAATACCAGCCACATGGTGACGCAAAAGTTCTCGCTCAAATTCCATTGTCTGTTTTGATTGCAATAATCACAAATCAAAATTTCTTGCTGCCTAATGTGTAGCGCATGTTTACAACAGCACAATGCTACTCTACCATGTTCTAGACACAAATCTTTAAACTGCATATATAATTAATGCAAAGTCATTTTCTGCTATTAATTTTTATATATAGCAGGGTTGAAGCCTACTCAGGAAAAACCTCAATTCAGGTTTCCTTTTTTAAGTTTGCAATCCATTTTTTAATTAATTATTCTTGATAGGGCTATTGATGTCCGTTAAAAAAGCTCAGGGTTTTTTTTTTCAAGTCTCAGTTCCACCCCTGCAGATAGTAAACAGACAGTGTTTTTGATTTCCCACTATTTTATGACAAAAAGACCAAATCAAATTTAGAGATAAAAAATTAATTTTGTTGTCTTATGTATGTAAATTTGAAATTATTTTCTTCAGTAGGAAAAGATAGGATTAACCAACCTTGTTTGGAGGATTTTAGAGCAAGGCACTGATTATTTCTTTTTCTCTGGCAGGATTCAGTACTCGCCATGGAGGGGTCTCATCACTCTCTCCATTGTCCTCCCTGAACTTGACATATACTACCCGAAAAGTAGACCCTATGGCAGTCATCAATGAAAATCGAAGACGTCTAGCAGTAAAAGCTGGATTCAATCCTTCCACCATTCATGTAGCCAAAGTAGAGCATGGGAATAAAGTTAGAATTGTAGAGCACCCTTTCCATAATAATTACCAATCCAGGTGAGTTTAGAAATAAGTGGCAGATTACTTCATTAACATCCCTTTAAATTCAATTGAGGTGGAGATAAACTAAATCTGTATGGATGTGCTACAGTGTATTGCCTTTGCTATTTATGAGTAATTCAAGTGAACAAGCTCCCTTGAAATATCATGAATTTGTTAGATCTGAGCTGGTCGTGAAAAATTGTATGGTACATGAATTTTAATCTCTGTGTTTAGGCATTTAAGTATTATGAATATCTATCTAACAGCCTTTTTTAACTTAAAAAATCAAGGTTAGCTTTTTTTCCTCACACATATTCTTATATTGCCAGCATCTCTCTGTGCCAATTTGTTTTGTCCTTTTGTAAGATGTCTGGCACAAAAAAGACTAGAGTTTTAAAAGAATTCCTCAACATGCAGGGAGCAGAATACACTGATAACATACTCCAATTTTGTATTTCTGAGTAGCAGGATTCTTATTTAGTTACTTCAGGCACAGTCCTAATGTAGACAATTTCAAGCAGTGCCTTGACTACACCACGCTAAGATCAAGGTATTAGAGAAGTTTCCAGAGGCCCACCAAGACTAAACTTGCGCTTGGTGTGTCTAATTATGCCCGCATCGACAGTAATACTCAGTTCCACTGAGTCAGTCGATATAATTGAAAAAGATGAAGAAGAAAAAACAGTCAAGGTTTTACTTTATTTTTATTTTTTTTGTGATGTCTTTTTTTTCTTTAAACATTAAGGAGAGATCTTGCTAGAAAACACTTTCTTATTTGTTTCTACAAATTGGAGTATAGGTATGAATTTGTTAAGATCAATAAAACATCCAATTTTATTCCTCTTCATAGCAGCATGATAACGATTTAATTCAAAAAGATGACTGGCAGTAAATGTTGGTACTAAAGTGGGACAAGATTTGCCATAATTTGTTGCATTATTTATTTTCTTTTTTTTCTTGAAGTCAGTTCCTATTAAAAAACTTAATGAGATTAGTGTTCTTAGCAAAATGAAAACACTTGCTATTTCTAAGTTCTTTTATTTGGTTATGTGACATGGTTGCTTGAATATTTATTTTATTTTTTAGCAATTTATGACTGTTTTCTTTTTCCATTGCTCGATGACGCTTTCCAGGTATGATTGTTTGGTCACCAATACCCCAGGAACAACTCTATTTGCTCCTGGGGCTGACTGCTGTCCCATCCTTCTAGCTGACACGAAAACAGGTAAGTTTTTTTCAATACAATCATAAATTCACCAAAAAGGATATTTCTGATTTCAATAATAAATGCCTTTTTCATGGTCAATTGACTTTTTGTGCTATTTTGTCAACCAAAACAAAACTGATTAGATCTCTATAGGTATATTGGTGTGTGTGTGGCAGATAGGTACAGTGCTCGCCTCTCAAGCAAAAGGTCTTAGGTTCAAGTCCCATGAACGGTGAAAATCTTTCCGATCAATTTCTGGTCAGTTGTCACTCCCGGTGACATTGAGGTACAGACACTTCTCAAAACGAAAAGCAATGGTTTCGAGTCCCATGAATAGCAAAAAAGACGGTTTGTTTTTCTGGTCAGAAACCACTCCCTGGATCAAGCATCTAGTCCTATTGGAGATTGGCAATTAACTTGGACGTCCTGAGTGCATGTTGTGCATGTTAAGGAACCCTTGCTTGGCAGTTGGAATCGAAAAGACTAGGCTGCAAATTGTGCTGTGCATTTCCCTTCTAGCTGCTTTGCAGTGCAGTCTAGCAATGACATAATCACCAACCGACCATTGTTAGCACTAAGAACCTCTTATTCTAATAGGGTTATGTGCTTTACAAGTGCTATCTATTTATTAAAGTGCATAAAAGAAATGAGTTTCTACCATGTTCCAACATAATATTGCCAATTTCCATCATTGTTCAAACACCACACTCTTCTCCCCCTGATGGTTTATGATATATAAGATCTACCTTGCTTGAATAATTTCCTCACTGAGATTCATGGTTTTGACAATGAATTCCCTCTTCACTTTTTGTGTTTGTTATGTGATCTGGCAGGTGCTTGTGGTGCAGTGCATGCAGGCTGGATGGGAACCGTGAAGGAAGCGGTGAGAAACACGTTGAAGACGATGGTCAGTGAGTACGGTACAAACCCTGTGGATGTGAGAGTTGCCATAGGCCCCAGTGTTGGGACCAACTGCTTCAGTCTCCCTGTATCTAGTGCCAAACCTCTGACCGATTTAGACCCGGCTCTTACTCCACCTTGCAAAGATGATCCTGACAGAGTTAACGTGGATTTAGTGCGAGCTAATGCCCTAATGCTGGAGAGAGATGGTGTCTTGAAAGAAAACATTGACACTTCATTTGCTATGTGTACAAAGTGTCACAAGGAACTGTTTTTCTCTCATGAGCGTGACGCGATTCCATTTGGTAACCATGTTGGTTTTATTTCTCCTGTTTTGCAGCAGTGATATCATGATTGTTGAAAATCAGTAATAAGTATATAGTCCTATTATTTTATATTATTTTATATTCTATATTATGTTCATTAATTTTGTGATTATAAACTTTATGAATCCGTTCCTGTTCACTTGTCAGAGGGTTTCATCAAATTCTTTCTTTTGACTGAAGAAATACTATTTTTTAACAGTCTTTTGTTTTTTCTGCATTTGGTGGGCATTAAGAATTTGCTTGATTTATTTTACAACTAGCAATTGCGTGTGGTTTTTAAAGGAGATGATGCTTGTTGTAATATTGGATCAACTTTTTATAATTGCCACACAGAGTATACTTCCCTCCTCAAGACTTCTTTTATCAGGGTTAAGCTGTTTGACTCTAGCCTGTACTTCAAAATATAAATTTCAGTTTTGTGTTTTGTTTTTAAGAGTTTAAGAAGGTAAATGATTATTAATAAAAAGTAACTTATTTAATTCTTTCTGATCCAAATTAGACAATAAATACTGGTTCTGATGGAATTAATTTTCATTGTCCAAAGAAGTTCTGCTTTCACTTTGATGATAACAAAGATAACAAAGAAAATATAGTATTTGGGGCGAAACGAAAATATAAAGTCAGCAAAAGTTGTATCATAATTAGTTAAAGAAATACATTCCAAGAGCCAAAAATTTGAATTAGATTTGTGTTACAGACAAAAATATAAAGGAATGACAGGCTCCTGAGCGGGATGGTGGTGATTGACATATGAATCGTCACTACAACTGGAATGTGTTAAAATTGCAGTGGATTAAGTATTTGACAAAATCACATACACTTTTTAATGATAATTATTTTTTTAAAAAGATGAAAAAAGTTACAGAGGGCTTGACTAACTTTGATTAAAACCCTATTGATTTGAATTGTGAGAAATGTTTTCTCTTTTCCCTTCTTTTTTTTTTTTTTTTTTTTTTTTTTTTTTTTTTTTTTTTTTTTTATTATTTTAAATTGGGTACTATTGAATTGATCTCTCTCTGTTTCATGCAAAAGGTTTTAGAACTGCTTATCCTGTGATCTGACTTGATGCTCATTTCCAATTTTGTGAGGAGCTTATCAGAGTATGAGTTTTACTTTATTGCCAAGAAATCATATTGACTTCTTAAAATGACAGTACTACCCTCATGAGACTGTTGTCAATATCTTCTCTTTGTGTTCCATTACAACCGACTATCTTCTTCTTCTTCAATTATATCGACTGACTCAGTGGAACTGAGTATTACTGTCGATGCGGGCATAATTTAGACACACCAAGAGCAAGTTTTGTCTTGGTGGGCCTCTGGGAGCTTCTCTAATACCTTGGTCTAAGCATGTCTAGTTTTTTTCTGTCAATGTGCTTATTCATTTGACTTCTTAGTCTAGCATTCAAGCAAAACAAAGTTTTTAGGTGTTTGAGGTTTACAAACATAACATGTTGGCCATGTTATGTGCCTTTATATGCTGGCCATGCAACCTACAAAGTAAAATCATAAACAAAGCCAATGTTTTTACATGAAATCTTTGAATGGTGTCATGAAGGTTTAAGAGAATAATTAATTAATTTTTAAAAATTTCAAATTATCATTCATCATAAGTAAACATTAATTGAAAGACTTCCTCATCAATGACTCATGATCTGTTGTTGTCTCTTAAACTAATTTTAATTGAAGACTGGGTTTCTATTTTGTGTGGCTTACGTAAAAACAAACACTGTTAATTTCCTTCAAGTAATTTGAATTAATTCATTTTAGTTGTTCTCTTTGTTATTTGTTTAAACCTTAAGCTTTAAACCTTAACGTCTTCATTGCACTCATGGGGAAAATGGTTGAAAGCATGGTTTAAGATTGATGCTGAATCTTCTGATCATGTTCTAAGGTACCTACTACTTGTCTTTCATATTTTTGCTGTAAGTTTGTTTGAATAAAACTGCAAAATACCAAATAACAGACAGAATAGAGGTGAGTTCAGTAATCATTGTCTTTATTCTTAACTCAATCAATAATATCAAGGTTGCACTCCCTAATCATCAAATACAAGGGGCGCTACTTGAATATAAAGGACAACACCAATAATCATGGATACTTTCCCTTTGACTATACAGCATTTTCTCACAACAAATTATTGTTCCGTTCTACAACACATGTTATGTCTGTCATTTGGAGTGACCGCAAAGGAAATGATTCTAAAACAGTCCAAGTCAAGTGTCTCAGACATTCTATCAAGAGTATGCAGTGTTTAGTTTTAACCTGTTGAATTCACCTGAATGACAAATAAAAGCATTTTTCTGCTTTAGATGTTAAAGTTCTGTCCCAAGTTCAATGGATTAGATTTTACTTTAGGTCTACCTCAAATTCCAGTCTATACAACATCTCAATGAATATTGTTTTTAATTTTGTCAATCACATCCATTTCAAAGCATTGATATGAGATCTACTCTTTGACCCTACAGTTCGTTTTGGTTTAGACCTTTCATGAAAAGATAAAAATTAATGTTTCTTTTCCCAGCATGTTAAAATGTTCGCATCTTTTGACTATGTTATCTGTTATCAAACCTGTGATACAATGTTTTCATTTCAAAATTGATTAACTGCTTTTCCTGCATAGGGTGATTTCAAACCCATGTAAGGTGTGATAGTCAACCTATATTAAGTTTTATTGTCAATGATCAAGTGGTACAAGAGGATTACTGAAAGTCCCCCTGGGACTGTTGACTGAATGTTTTGTGGCCTCTGTAGATGAGAGGGTTTGAAGAATTTTCTCATCAAAAACAGTCCTGTGACAAAAAGTATTGCCTTCCATAGTGATTTTCCATCTCTGAATTAGTTTTCATATGATGTTTGCGTCATATTTTTACAGCTGTTAGGATGAATTTTACTTGGCCATTTCACAATTAAGAATAGATTTGATGTTTGCAGCATATTTTTACTTGGCCATTTCACGATTAAGAATAAATATTGAAAAGCGGATAATCAAACTGTCATATTTTTAAAAACATCCCCGTTACTGCTATTAACGTAATGTCCAATAAAACAATATGGAATATTGACTGCCTTTCATTAAGACTGTTGTCTGTGTGCTCATATTTAAAATACTAACTGGGTTTCTTTCAGTTATTTTCTAATGACTCAGGATTTGTAAAACCAAATTTAACCATGTATTGCACTGCCAATAATATTACCAGATCGTATTAAATGTTTGATATTTCCATTTCCTTATTAAGTGATCTCTACTTTTACTTCTGTTTCTTATCTTCTACACTGAATCTATCATCTTACTTTTCCCCCTTTTCTGTGATGTCCTGTTTTTGTTGTCTTTACTGCAACTCAGTGGTCATCCCTTTAGGTACATAACTGCAAATGTCTAAAGATCCTGGGTCTTCATGGACTATTATGCTGTTGTGAGTGACGGCTATTGTTTATTCTTGTTCTGAGAGATGATATTTTTGTCATTGTAAATCATTTCTCTGTGGTGTCAATTTGTGTTTTTGAAGATGATATTTATTTTTTAGTTTAAATCATCTCTCTGTAGTTAGTGGTTAGATCTGTGCCCTCTTTACTTTCCTCTTGGCTCTTCTTTGACCCCAGTGTGTTGTGGGGCCCTAAAATCATCAATTAACAATAAACAAACAAAATGATCTCTCGTGTGCAAGCCGATCTATTTTAATCAGTCACGTTTTATGTATGGATTTGGCCCCAAAACAATTAGACATCAATGAGTTCTGTTGTTGAAATGAAATCAAGGATAATTACAAGATTAAGCTGAGGACTTGGGTTAAGATTTTAACCCCTCAGATCATGACTTTTGTGTGCTTTTGACAGTGGAGGCAGCTACCTCTAGTTTGCTATGAATAAGAGGGCATACGAGAGATAGTCTGGTTGTTGCCTACTAGGTACATAGTTTTGCAGACTTGTTTTCATCTATTTTGACTAATCAGTTTATTTTGTGATCTGAGAAAATAAAGCGACTTAGAGGTATATCAAAATGCAATGGGGACATTGGGGTATTTTGGTGACTGCGCGATCAGTTTTGTACCATTCCTGTGTTTCAATTACTGAAATGTGTGGAAAGTGTAGTTTTAAAGCTGGTGTCAGAGTGTATCCAGGCTTTGATGGTGGTGGTACTTTCTATGTAGCACTGTTGAGATTGATGCTCTGGTTCCATAGATGTGGAAGCACAAAAGTATTCTTCCTAAAAAGCAAGTTAAGTTAAGACACTTAAGCAAATCTTTGACCTTGATTATAAGTTTTTATGACACTGTCCTATTATGTCATCAGCAATCTTTGTTCATCTTGGATGTCACTTTTGAGGTCTAAAATATGAAAAAGATATGGCATATGCATTGTAGCAACTTTACATCGCAAAATAATCTTTTGAGATCTTTTCTGATTTCAGTCCCGCAGCGTTATTCTGCATGAAATTATCCCTGCTTGGAAAGACAGATATTTATTGGAGGATATAATACCTTGAAATTAAAATCATTGATTCCATGATTGAAATTGCTGAAGCTCAAAAAAATAAATGATTACCTTGCGTTGTGATATTGTTGGACAAAGATTATCACTCTAGCACATTCCTTTAGCAATGTTACGAGTAAATAAAAATGATTGCTTAATTTTTTGTCAGTTGTTTCTTACTTGCAACCATAAATTTAAACTTTTCAAGTGCATTGCACAATCCTGTCCTGGGCTTCCAACAATTCTAAAGAGATTGATTCTGAGAACAAGATCTGTTTGACCATGATAACATTTTTCAAAGAAAGTAGGGTGAAAATAAAAATTCAAAGTTAAAGAATCCTTTTTTGATTTGGAACAGATTTATCTACCAGTAACTCAAACCTAGTGACAGGAAAGTTTGTCAAGTAGTAATTCTGCTTCTTCTTACATCACCAACAGTTCCTATAATGCCGATAGTTGTTGGTCTGGTTGAGTCTGAAATATTGCACAGAACTCTATATAGCCTGGGCATTCATCTGAAGATAATAATGTGTAAATGCAACTTACAAGCATTTGGTGCTGTTGAGCTGGGGTCAACTACAGTATTTCTAAATATATGTTAAAATTTGTACAGGGAGTAATTTGCTTTCCATATCCTTTCCAGACAGCCATCTTCTTCTTTTTGTTCTTGTTCGAGGGCAAAAGCCTCCGCTGCTGGGGGATCACTATGCATTTCACAATAGCTATCAAACACAGCATGTAATACATAGTGCTGCACTAAGAAGGGGAAAAACATAATCTAAGAAGAAGCACCTGAATGAGTTTTTGTGTTTTGGCATTGTTCTTTCAGAGCAAATTAGTTAGTGATTTACAAAGTATCCAGGCTGCAGTTTTTATTGTAAATAAGTTAAATTTTTGTTTGTTTTGCTTTTTTGAGGTTTTATTGTTGGGGCGGGGGCGTTATCATTAGATCTCCTCTTACCTTCATGAAGATTTTGTTTAAGTACCTTAATTCGTTCCTATGCATGTTACCTAATCATTGTTTTTGTCAGAATTGCGACTGAAATTTTGATTATTATCATTGCCAAAATAAAAACTTGTAAACAGGGGCTGTTTTGGGAGGGAAGATCAAGAAAATAAACACTGACTTCCCAATAAAAAGTCTTGTTTTGTCCATTTTTTTCAGTTTTCTTATTCTTGGCTTCCAGCCCAAAAAGCATTGTTTTTCTTCTAAATAAGCTGTTCAAAAGCATTGTTTTTCTTCTAATATGTTGCTCAAGCAAGTATGAGAAAATGATGTTTTGAAAGAGCAGTGCACCATCAGAGAACCGTGGTCCATTCAGCAGAATTTTATGTTTTAAAGAGACCAAGTTGTGGTTCCAGTTTGCCAAGAACAATTTTACTTCCTTAAATTAGAAAATGAATAGCAAATAGTATAGACACAGTGCCGAGGTGAGTAGGTGATTACCAGTGCCTGCTCCTCTTTTCTTCTCTAAATTAGAAAAGCAGTTTCTAATACTACTTTTACTAAACAAGGAGCCAGTTTATGAGCCGTGTTGCAGTAAACCCGATGTACGAGGTGCAATGTCAAATCTTACACCCTTCAGTCCTTTTTTTATGACCAGTGATGTTCATCTCTTAATAAATACTTGTGGAAGGTTTTTGGTCCTTAAGGAGTAGACTGACAGAATTCGGAAACTCTGCATATAGGTTTCACAATTTTCAAAATCAAGGGCAGTAATATTGGGCATAGTTCAAGAGCTATGATTTAATTTTTAATTAATGTGTTACACGCCAAAGTGTTTATCTTTATATGTGCCAACCATCTTTTTTCCGCCTCCGTTTTTGCAAGCAATATAATATGACTCAAATCGTGGATGAAAGTACCGTACCTCTTTACCATGGACCCTTATCCCCACGTATTCTTCAACTATTTCTAGAAATGGATGCTTTCGTTATTCTTCCCTCCTTTGATTTGTCAATCTATCTTACTATCTATCCATCTATCCATCCATCCATCTTGCTAGCTTCCATATTACAGAGTGTCCCTTTATTACTCCCCGATAAAAATTCGATTTTACTAAACAACTAAAAAGCTCTGAAAATTATGTTTTTTTGTGGGTTTGTGTGTGTGTGTGGTGTGTGTGTGTGTGTGTGGTGTGTTTGTGTGTGGTGTGTGTGTGTGTGGGGGGGTGGTTGGGGTTGTTTTTGTTTTGTTTGTTTTTTGCTTGTTTGTTGTTTTTTTGGGAGGGGGTACTAAGTATAAAAAATACAAGCATCCCTTTTTCAACAGTGATGTAAAATTTTTATTAAAAAGGATGAGGAACATAATATCGCAATCGGCTCTCAACCTCAGGCTCAAACTGTAGACTCTGCCAACGGTCGTTTTAACTCCCTCCGTGTGTCGTGCAGCATTGCCACAACTTTCCATATCATGACTTGGAGGTGACCAATGTCTTTTGCAAATTTTGCATACAACTTGTCTTTGATATAATCGAAGAAATAAATTAATGACATTTGCCTGGCGCATAATATTGTCGAAGTCTCAAGCTGCTTCACATTGTAAATCGACATTTGATTTGATTTCAACACATCCAACAAAGGTAATGTCGACATGTTACTTCCATAAGGACAATTAATCATTCTGATACAGTCAAATCTGCAATCCTGTTAAACAAACAGCAATCCAACAAATTATACAAGGCCGTGAAACAAAAATAAAGGATTGGAGAGAGGGATAGAGAGTAAGAAGCAGAAAGAGAGAGAGAGAGAGAGAAGAGAGAGAGAGAGAGAAAATAAGAAGTAGAAGCTAAAAGGGGTGATACTAACTTTTGACCCCGGATGCCGGGCGATAAGTCTTAATCTCCTTCTGAAAACAAAACAAAACAATTCCCCCCCCCCCCCCCCCTCTTTAAACAAAGAAACATTTGTCCCTTTTCGAGTTATTTCATTTCTTGATGGGGGTGAACATAGATGCGAGTTCCCTTTTTTTTCATATCACTTTTTGCTTTAAAAAATCTGTGCCTTCGTATGTTACCCTACTTATCAAATGACGGGAATAAAGAAAGACGGTTCGCTGTTTATTTTCTAAACTTAGTAGCAACAAAACTTGAATGCTTTTATAAACCTTTGCAAATGACTGGGTGTTTTTATCGTCTAGATTTTTTGTTGTTGTTATGTCTTGTTAAGCTATTCCAAATCTGTATCGGGTTATAATAAAAGTACACCCTGTATATCTGTATTATATAGGGATTCAGTAATCATTTATTTAAAGTTTCGCAAGGTCTTGGTTTTATGCGTACACATCCACGCACAACTTGTTAAAAGCTTAATTTGACCAATTTAAGGCTGTGTTGCCTGAATATCATAAGTCATACGACTTTTTCATAACAACAAAATGACATAATTGGCAAAGACTAACAAGGTAAGGGGCTGTTCTAAATTTGGACAATGTGATTAGCCTCACTTTTTGCAAACTTTTGACAGACATCGCTGACATTTATATGAAAGGAGTCTTGTCAGAAATTTGACGGTTCTCAGTCGAAGCTGCTTGGCGCTAATTGGTATAAAGTTTGATAATTAGTGGACCGTCTACACTCTTCCATTTTGAGACAATATGTAAAGCATCAAGAATAGCGTCGTGACTGGTGATGGCTTATGACTATGTAGTCTGTCTACTCACGGAGTTTGCAGGTTCTAGTGTCGTAGCTAAAGCGTAGGAGTTGAATTAAGGCTCTAACTCAAGGAGTTAGGTGACCGACTTCCATATGGATGGGTCATGAGGATTGAAGATTATAATTGCAACACCGTTCTCTCTCCGTTCAACACTGATGTCATAGACTTAATCCTCTATAATATTGAAAAAGTAAATCCTTAAGCTTCAATGACCTGTAACTGAGCTGAGCTTTTGGGGTTTCTGTTGTTTTTGTTGTTGTTTTTGTTGGTTTTTGTTTTGTTTTGTTTTGTTCGGGTTTTTTTTTTTTGGTTAAATTGTTATGGTTCTTACATGAAAAGAAAAGCTTCCACGAGGCACACCAACCGACGTCATTTTTCTAAAAAATGCTGGTTAGAAAAGAAACGTAACAGCAATTTCAACACATGAAGGGAATAGATGATTCGTCAAACTCACACTCGATGCCAACAAGAATCACCCGTGTTGTCCATGGCAATCCATGACAGCCCATGACCAGGGTTAAAACCCACACCCTTTGGCGTGCGAATCGAACACTTTACTGACTGAGCCACCGGGGCACTTTAATTTAAGATGTTAATAGATAGTTGTTGTTTTTTTTTTAAAGAAGAATCCGAATCAATTCCAAAGTACCCATCGTCAATAAAATGTATTTCCCGATTGCACATTGTTATGGCCTTTCCAGACCATGCCCAAAGAATTGCCTCACACTGTCATTGTACCTTTGACAGGAGGAGGAAGAGGAGGAGGATGGGGGGGGGGGCGACAACGATGAATCGGAGAAAGAAGAAGAAGAAGAAGAAGAAGAAGAAGAAGAAGAAGAAGAAGAAGAAGAAGAAGAAGAAGAAGAAGAAG
>JBCIKM010078833.1:0-14840 GCA_039654465.1 Melibe viridis | reverse complement strand
AGACAAGACAACAAAAACAGGACATCACAGAAAAGGGGAAAATGTAAGACGATAGCTTCAGTGTAAAAGAAAAGAAATAGAAGTAGAAGAGCCCGCCAGGGACTCCCACCAACCACCCGCTGCCTTTGGAGGGTTTTCACCTCGTGCCGGCCCGCAGGGGACGTATTATATTCCCCGGGTCCCCACGGGGTCAAAAAATATTTATCATTACAAATATAGCCAATGGCCATCACTCATGACAGCATAATGGTGCAGGAAGACCCAGGACTTTAAACCCCCTTTGTGTCCAAAAGTACTCAGTACGTTTAACTTGTGACCCTGCAGTCATGCACCAAAAGGCATGAAATAAGAGATGACCACTGAAATTGCAAACAAGATAACAAAAACAGGACATCACAGAAAAGGGGAAAAATTAAGACGATAGATTCAGTGTAAAAGATAAGAAATAGAAGAGAGAGAAATGATTCACAATGACAAGAAATACCATCTCTACTTACAAAAGTAAGTGATGGCCATGATCCACAACAGCATTGTGGTCCATGAAGACCTAGGATCTTTAAACCCCCTTTGTGTGCAAAGGTACTCAGAATCAGAACATTTAACTTGTGACCCAGCAGTTATATACCAAAAGACATAAAATTAGGGTTGACCATAAAACAGGACATCACAGACAAGAGGAAAAAGTAAGACGATAGATTCAGTGTCAAAGATGAGAAACAGAAGTAAAAGTGCCCACCAGGAACCCAAAAATTTGTAACATGCCTTGCAGTGCAGGCTACTTGTATTTGTCATGGTCGATGTCCGCCAGGGCTATGGTGGCGTAAAGCACTTAGAGCATGGTGATGATCCTGGATAAGCGCAGGCTACAGAAATGTCCATATTAATGAAGAAGTCTAGGAAAAAAAATCTCCCTCTAACATACATAATTTATTCAGTCCACATCATCACATTTCAAATTTCAAATCTCTTTTTACAATTTAAAATCACCCTGTGGAAGAAACAGTCCACCACTCGGTACATAGTTCTATTTTCAGGTGGGAAGTCTTCCATATTCCAACATGGTCTTAAACAAAGAAATACAGTGTGTTTCTTGTTATTGAACGATAAAGAATTTGGATAGCTGAGGAACTACTGGACGTAAAGATGGTTTGTTTGTTTTTTTGCGAAGGGTAAGATATTTACCCAAGTTTTTTTTAGACAAAGGATGTAATTAATGCAATTAATCATTTGTTTACATTGAGGTTGTTTGTGCGATGCACAGTTTTTGGCACAGACTTTTTGTTGTTCAACTAAAAGAATTTAAAATGCTAAAAAACCAGAAGACACAAAGAAATCTTTTTTTTTTTTAAGTAAGAAAAATATCAAAATTTTTTTAATGGGACATCAAGTAGATGCAATGAAACGTTTCATCAAATTGACGTCATTTGTGTGATGCATTATTCTTGGCTCAGATTTTTTACGCAGAATTTGAAATTGCTTTTTATTTCACATTATGAGTCAAAAATCTGTCAGAGTGAGCCAAAAATGGGCCATCACACCAACAAGAGCATACTGTAAAGAAACGGTTGATAGCATTCACTTCATCTCCTGTCAACAAAAACTTGGAATAATTTTCTGACCCTTTGCAAAAATCTAGAAATCTTTGTCTTCTAGTTTCTGAGCTATGCAAATTCTTTATCATTCAATATTAATTTAAAAAACCCACAAAAACACACTGTACATTATGTTTAATAGTTACAATATTTCATAACACGATCAAACTTCTGGTCATAGATTTTCTCTCTGGAGCTCTTCAGATGAGATGGGACTGAAGGAAACAGCAAGAATTTTAATAATGTCCAAAATTTGGTAACAAATGGACAGCCTCACTCGTTCAAATCCAATGTCTGAGGCTGATGCCTGTTGAATATGGAGACCGGTCTGAAAAGAGAGTTCATTGGAAACCTGTACCAGGTTTAAAACATAACTTTCACCAAAATATGGATAAAAATAATAACATTTCATATTAATTTGCATCGAGAAGACAAATTTGACTTTTCATGCTATCATGGTCTAATCACTTTGCCAATGAATACGTACACCCATGTTTTCCATGGATACCTGACCAACTTCACTCTGTAGTAAGTGATTGTCATTCCAGCCCCCTAGAACTAGAAGTGTACACAAAATACTCTCTCTCTCTCTATACATATATATATATATACCTCCAACATAGCCTTGGTAATAAGGAAACATGTTTAAAGGTAGATTGTTTGTTTTTCTTACAGTTAATTATTGTCCTCGGGAAGGGGGAAACGCACTCTTCATGTCAGCCCGCTCACACCATCAAGGTCACCATCATTTCTTCATTGATTGTGGTAATGTACAAGTTTTTCACATCCACAGGAAGGACTCATTTCTAATGCACACGACACATCATACCATTCAAACAATCACAATGTTTCTAATGCTTCCAAGTTTCCAATCTTACGTACTTTATTATTATATCACACTTGAGGTCATTTCAGCTGCAGGACATCTGTATTGAAATCCATCCCTGACACCACTTGGAACCGGCAGACACAGCCCAAAAAGAGCATTCATACCTCCAAACTCTCTTCTCCTGCCTGAATTCAAACCTGTCCGATCGGGTTAGCAGGGAACCCTTCCAAAAATAAAATAAAATGTCAAGATTAATACTTGTGACAGACATTTCATTGAAAGGATGGTATGAATTCTGTGACAATAATAAAAGTTAGTTGAGGTGAAGGGGGGGAAGGGGGGGGGAACAGAAATAAAAAAGTGTGAACAGAAAGCCCAACCCTGTGTTGCTGCAATTGATGGGAAGAACTAAACAGGTTAGTAAAGCTGTAGGACTACGATCCATTCATCCATGGGTTTTCCTGCAAAGAAAACAGCTTGTTTTGTTTGTTTATTGGAGGTTTTAGGGTCCCATTACACACAAAGGTCATAGAGAAGCCCAGAGGAAAGCAAGATGAAAGATTAGTTAAAAGAGGGAACAGATCAAACCACAAAAAGCAGAGATGTGATTTACACTAAAAAATACACAAATTGACACCACAGAGAGATGGCTTAAAATGACAAAAAAAGTCATCTCTCAAAACAAAAACTAACAATGGCCATCACTCACAAAAGGATAATGGTCCATGGAGATACCGGATCTTTAAACCAACTTTGTGTACTAAAGTACTCAGTACGTCCAGGTACATAAAGGCGTGAAATAAGGGATGACCACTGAGTTGCAAACAAGACATCGCAGAAAAGGAGAAAAAGTAAGATGATAGCTTCGGTGTAAAAGATAAGAAACAAAAGTAGAAGTGCCCACCAGGGACGCCCACCAACCACCTGCAAGAAGACAGCTGAACTTGAATCTAAGAAGATAAAAAGCAGAATAGGTGGCTTGTCCAGAACAGCCTCAGACATACAGGGAAGGAAATGTCTGAGGGTTGATGCAGGATACAGCAGAGTAAAACTCAGTTTGTTCAGACAACTATTGCTGGTAGACAAGCAAATGATGAGAATGTAGAAATGTGAAGTTAAACGCATATCAAAGATTGGCAGTCAAACAGGGAAAGGTGCTATCCCAAAGAAATTTTCACATCCTTCAACTTGAAGATGACAACATTTAAAAGTAAAACAACTTAAAATCTATCACAAAAAAAAGAAGCTTTCACATAAAGTAGCAAGCCACCATAGCATAAAGAAAAAAAAAGATTAAAAAAAATTACTCTAAAACCTTGCCGCCAATCGGAATCAAACACAAAACAAATACTGTCAACAACAATGCAGGTTATATTTAAACCAAATTCTTTCAGAAAACATAATTTTTAGGGCGGTTGTCAAAAGAGTTGAAGAATCTAGAGAATTGAATTTTTGAGGTTTGAGTTGAACATGTGCAAGATTTCAGTTAAACTATGACCTTCTCCCATGCAGTCAGCAATGAGCAAACAATGAGATTTGAAAATACAAGCTGTTGCCTTGTCAAACTCAAACAAGCACAGTGGGGTTCTTTTTAAATGTCAAGTCAGAATGACTTATCGACATACAAATTTGTTTAAAGCCCGTTTAAAAAGTGGTGAAGACTTAATTTTCATGGTCGTTCGTACACAGATGTGAATCTAATAGTTTTATTTCAAAGCCAATGTTTGCCATGGTACAGAAGATTCCAGTTTTGACGGCAAAGATACATATTAGAAACCTGAAGAGTACAAAAATCCCAAGGGCATAAGTGCAAGAAGACTAACTCTCAGGGTACCAATCTTCCCCCACCCCCTCCCCAATCTAATAATACAGGTATATTCCATAGACCAATTTCAGCCATCTCACTGGCAAATCCTCTTTTGTAAAGCAACCCTAAGAAACACTGTTTTCAAACATAGACAACTTTTCTGCATTGAAAATGAAGTATTTTAGGGGCCTATCTGAAGCAGAAAGATCAATTCGCAAAAGCTCCAAAATCACACACCAGCAAGCAGTAATTGTCTTGACTTTATAAAATCTGAGGTGATCACATAGCAGCCAAAAAGAAATGGCATAGACTGGGTGTGAGGATCCCTGAGAGTTGTAATTCTACCCACACAAAAAATAGCATAGGTATCTTAGGGACCAATTGCTCTTCTTTTCCTGTTTGATATCATTTTCATTAAGTTTCATACAACCATTATCCATTTCATGGTTGATATCATAAATCACGAGTAATATTCTCTTCACCTCCCATTTGTTTTATGTTGGTTTTTCACTTTTTGTTATCCAGAGGTTTTCCTAGCGCCATGGAAGTGGCTCCCGACACTGCTAGAGCCGTATGAAGGGATATGGATAACAAACAAACAATTAACGGCACCAGACAACACACATTTGTCACAGAGACATCCAGGGGGAAACAAGGTGATGATATAGTGGAGAAAAGAAAAGACTGAATTTCAGCCTGCCAAAAACGTTCTTACTGAGAGATGATTTGCAAGGGAAAAGTAAAAGTATAAATTCTCACAGACATTTCACAGAGAAATGATTCACATTATCATTTCCCTCGAACAAAACTGGCAAAGACACAAAAAAATACAACAGGCTGTTGAACAGGAAACAAATTGTCGTTGTGTGAGTGTGTCTCTGTGAAAGAAAGCACAGGAGAGAGCGCTGGAGAAAGCAAGATGAGAGTTTTAGCTAAAAGGCAAGAAACAAGAGTAATGTCCATGGTAAGCAAGGTTGGAAGGGGGGAAGGGGGGGAAGGTATTTTATCTACTGATTCCAGAAGGACACACTTTCTAGTTTTGTTCTTACTGAGACACCCATGAAGTTATCAGTTTACCTCTTTAGCTTTACACCTTGGCAATGAGACAAACGGGTTCAGTCTATACATCCTAGAACCATTTCTTCTCATTGACTATCCTTGTGAGTTCTTAAAATAAACATTAGAAACATAATTGCAATATCCCACGACGACTTCACAGTGACGGTGGCACTCATGCTTCACTCTAAACAATCAAACTGACTTATACAAACACGTCTGCATTCAAATTCAAAGCACACTGCAGGACCTACACACGCACACGCGCACACACACACAAACATACTCGTTCCAGAGATAGGTATAGAAAGTTTGGGAACACACACATGAGATGAAGATGATAGGGTTACAATATCAGAATGGAATTCTACTTACATTTACAAGGCATTCATCGCCACATGACAAAAATATTACCCATCTCTCGCCTGCCACAACACCAAAAGACACACAGCTCCTCTTGGCGTTGCAACTGGCCGATCATTAGAATCAGACTCTAAGATTTCAGCAAATGCCTTTTTCCTCAATCCTAGGGTGCCATCAACACTTTAGTACAAATTCTCCTCCCGTAAACGTTTCAAAGAACCCTAAGCCGTTGAATTAAAATGCTCCAATATTTGCAGGGGGAATAACTGTTCATTATTTAATCTGAGTGATTTGATTACAGACTCCATCTTTTGAATTTGAACTCAGTACAAAGTTTTAGCAACACTGAATTGGCAGAGCAAATCAGTTTCCACAAGACTTTGATAAAAAAGCTATTATTGGAGAAAAAAAAAACCCAAACAACTTGCCCCGCCAAAAGCTATAAACCCAAGTCAAACACATCTAGGACATAATAACAGCTGTGCATCCTGTTTAGGTAGTGAAACGGTGGCAAATCCCACCCAATACTACTCGATAAATACATTTTCTTTAAACAAAAAAATTTCCATAAAGGCACCTTGAATGTCGCAGAATCCTAGAAAAAAAAAAAGAAGAAATGGCAAAATGGAATTAGAGATCTTATATGACGAGAGTTCTAGACAAAGTAATGATCATTATCATTAGCCGTAAAGGAAAGCGTGACTTTTGTTGTAATCCTTACACTATGGCTGCTTTTATTGTCCTCAAATACCAGGCAAGCATATCTCAGCTTGTAACTGGAGTGCTTGTGTTACACGTTCACACCCAGTGTGCCTATGATTTACAAGGTCAAAGATCCTGAACACAGGATGAACCGTTTTATAAAAACAAAAACCCAATTCAAAAGCCAAATTTTAAAATCCTATAACCAAAATCACTACAAAAACAAAGAAAACTTGAAAATCCCTAATCATTATTTTCTTCTCTGCACTTACAAAATAAGTATGATTGGTGAAATCATGTTAAAAGTTCTATAAATCCAAGTCACCTTCATCTGCCCTCCCTACACAGACCTTTTGAGTGATTTGCAATAAAATGGTAATCAGTACAAAACAAACTCAGCGAAAGAGAAAAGAATTTTTCAAATAATGCTTGTTTTGGGATTTTCTACCCCCATGAATTTTTTAGAAAGACTTTGATCTTGTCACTTGATTAGGAGCTGATGAATTTTTTGTCTGAATCACAAAACATAAAAAAGTCCTCTGCCGGGACTAGGAAAGTCAGGAAAATAATGATGTTTATCACTTTTAGGAATCTGCAGCTGAGAGTAGAGCACGAGGAAATGAATTCAGCAACAGCAGCAGCAGCAGCAGCAGTCCTTTACATAAATCAGATGTCACAAGGAAGAGGAGGTAAAATCCACCAGTCACGCAGTCAGTGGATCGTGGATGCATCGGGTGTTTGCTGCAGGGAGATTCTCTACCTGTCGCAAATGGTGATGGTGACATTAATACCCAGGTTCCCGTGGTCAGCAAACAGCTGTGCAATGTTGGTGTCAAAGACGAGGCAGTCACTGCTGGCAATGGCGGATTGAATCCCATCATGGATGCTACGTGGTGCCGCTTCCCATGTTAATCGACGCCGGTGGCCGTTCAATTCTAGTCTGAAAATATACAAGGAAAAACAAAATAGAGTCATACCATGGGCAACACAAAAATGCAGCAAACTTTTCCCACAAGGAGATGTGTCCCTTTGTTTCCAAGGCAGGATTTGGGAATTCACTGACAGCTCGTCAAAGCTTCAAGGACTCAACTCCTATATCCCAACATGAAGGTCAACAATGGACTGGGAGAAAACAAAATTAAAAAAAAAAAAAAAAAGTTGAAATCATGTTGAACCAATCATCCAGTGGCAAAATTTAAAAAAAAAAAGATGGAACACCTTTCCTATCACTGTTTGTGCTTGTGAATGCAATCATCTGATCACACCAACACCATCATAAAAACGTTGTTAAGGCATTCGACTCCCACATCAAAGGGCCAGGATTTGTACCCTGGCCGGGGTAGTCGTGGTTTACCATGGACAACATGGCTGATTCCTGTTGGCATAGAGTGTAAGCTAGACGAAGAATCATTTTTCTACACCCCAACCTCCTTGTCAATTATTTTCATAAGCCATTGTGACATTACTGGATGCAGACAAAATTTTAAATAAAAACTAATTTTCAATGAAATGGAATCAGATCTTCACATATTTAATTGAATGTCTCATGTTGAATAAAACGTATATCAAAACACAGGATATTCATTAAGAAAAGCATTTTAAATTATTAGTGATAATAAATTTGTGATACATTCACCACAAAAATGACTAACATCTGTCTGCGTCTAGACAAGTCAAAGTGACCCACATTATACTCCTCATTGCTTGAACAAACTAAAGAACTGTCCACCCTGCACTGAATTACAGGAGTCACAATCAGAGGAACTTAAGCATTCAATTGGACACAGAATCACAGCAATTCCAAACTGGTGGTTTTTTTACACATAAAGTCTGCAGTTATCAAAAACCATAATTTATCTATCAAATCAACACCGCTAAAAGTGTAGAACTAGACAGGTTGCAGTCCAGAGCAGTCAACTGTTATTGCTTTTATTGCCAAGGGATGTCACTATGATTATTTGCATAGCTAAAATCGACAGAGCAATAGTGGCGTGGTTTGGGAAAATTGTTGCATCAGCCTCAAATGAGCCAGTCGATTGGTGAAAAAGATCATCACAACTTAAAAGTAATTTCTGCAATCATTATCAATCAACGAAACAAAAACAGGCAAACCGCCAGCCAGCACCCACCTGTAGATGAAATTCTCAGCTTGTTTCCGGTTGCCGATCAACTGGACGATGGCGTAGAACATTTGCAACCCGTCAATCTTCTCCTGCTTCTCCAGGACCAGCATGAAATTGTGGCCAAAGCAGGACTGCATCATGACCCAGTCTACGGCCCCGGGCAGGTTGATGTCCGTGGCAAGGAAGACAATGTCCTCCCCCTGCAAGGTGGTGATGCTTTTGTGAGACTGCAGCAAGTGCGGCATCACCTGCTCCAAAGAACCTTGCCACTTACAAGACGCCCCCGGGCACGGACAGGTATACGGTCTGGATAAAATGGAAGAAAGGTACGAAAAACTCAGAGGTAATAATTTCTGTTAAACAATATATCTTCGTTTAGAAAACTTAACCAGTTAGGCCATTACTAAACTTGTTTTGAAGTCATTTCTACACTAGTTATAAAGTCATTATTCTGTGAGCCGGGGAATAATCAGATCCTCGAGAGGTAGGGGAAGCGAGGGGCTGTAACTAGCACAACACACAGAGCATGCAAAACACCCACTAAGAAATACACAGGGAATGTGTCTTCTTACCGATAACAAGACACACACAATTTATCTGATAACCATTCTTATCAACATCACTTATCACTCAAGCAACCGCTCTGCTATGTGAGACAGTCCATGTGTTCTAAGAAGGAGCTAGATAATTCATCGGGTATCATTTTCACAAACCGAAATGAGCAGTGCTGTTCCAGAAGAGAAATAAAAATAACTAATGCGCTAACCTGTGTTCACAAGTGTCTTCATGCTCACTCTTCTGTGTGTGAAGTAGCGTAGAGAGACACCCGTTGTTAGAATATCTACATGGAAAGAGCACGGAGGCAGCAACCTTTTCCATTGCAAGGTTCCTTATGTTACCTGAAAGTTTCAAAACACAGATAGATCCAAGTTGCATTGGGATACTTCTAGGAGAAAATAAATGGAAAGTAAGATAACAAGGAATAACAAGCCTCATAAATGCCCCACATTCATTAATCCTGAGAAAATAACTTATGTACATAAATAAAAGCTTAAAACATGATAGTAAAAGAAATGGGTGATTGATGAGACAGTGAAAACAGCAGTCGAGGCAGTCACGCACATTTTTAGGATGTAAGAAGCATATCTTTTGTAAATAAAATTTTCAGTCTGCATTTCTTTGTTTATTGATGATGATGGTTTTAGGGCACCACAACACATGTGGGTCATAAAGGCGCCCTTGAAGAAAGCAAGATATAGTAGAATAGAAAGAACACGTTCAAACCACAAATAATAGAGAGATCGATTACATTGTAATATAAATGTCATCTCTCCTAGAACATACAAATGCCACAGAGAAATGTCTTTAAATCACAAAAATTATCATCTCTCAAAATGAAAAGAAACAGATTCTCATTGCATAAAAGAATCAATAATCTTTGAAAATAAAATTGATTTGGGTGATCGCAGCCACAAGTTAACTCTGACATAAAAAAAAACAAACAAGAAAAAAGTCCTTGTCACAGCGATGAATTTTTATTTGTAGCTAGTCCCTAAAGACTTTCATGCTATTTTCACTTTACAACTAGCTCTTAAATTTGCTATTTATCATTAGATTTCCTTTTTCTTTTTGACCCATAAAGTAATGGTAATATCTTATAATGATGAAATATAAAAATAAAAAAATAAAAAAACACAGGAAACAAAAAAACAAAACAAAACAAAACAAAAAGACAAAAAACACACAAAAATTTTTTTTTACTCCTAGCCTTCTTCCCTGATTACTAATAATGCTTATTTACAAATTACATGCACAGCCACAAAACTTATCTAATGGTTTATTAAACAACTTAAAAGAAAATTGACCAACCTAAGGGTCCCCTGCAGGTGGGGCACATGGTGAGTTTCTGTCGGCACGACTGGCAGACTATGTGCCCGCTCTGGCACTGCATGATGGGAGGTAGAGCATAGTCAAAACAGACTGGACATTCAAAGTAGCTGGCAAGATCTGACGTGCCATTGTCAGGCCCTGACCCTGGAAGAGTGAAAATAGAAAAAAAAAATCCAAACACATAGAGTCAGTGTCCCTTTTTGAAGCTACACTGGAAAATGAACGGCAACCAAAGTGACACGAGAATCATGCCTGTTTCTTAAGAAAAAAAACATTTCCCCATTCGAAGAATCCTCTGTTATTAATTTCATGATCAGAACACCAGAAGTTTAATAAATCCTTTAGCAATCATTTTACAATTCATAAAATGTCTTGCTTTTTAATGAAAATCAAATCACCTTCAAATCAGACATTGAAAAATAAACCCGATACAACATATCACTTCTTATCAGAATTCTGCATTCAACAGTCCTGTTTGTTCAGTCCAATTCATCTTTTTAAAGAATTTCAACAAAATTTTGCACACTGACACAGGATGAGAAAATGTGTTTAAGACACTTGAAACAAATCTAAAAAGGCAAAAAATAAAAAATAAAAAAAGGCTTCAGTCGGTACATTGACGCTGATTCATTGCAGTTTCTATATGTAATTATACATTGTTTATATATACATACAAGGGGCTGATTGTATGTCTGAAGATTGCATGGGTATTGGTGGGTTTTGCATAGCAGCAGCCACTATTGCCCTCCCTTTGGGACCAGAGGCAGTCTGGCGACTCATACTATCACTCATTCACAACTGCCCTTGTGAAGAATTAGAAGAATAGATAAAAACCTGGAGAGAAAAATTGAAAACAATAATTGTATTAATTTTATTCCCAACATCATTATTATTACTGCAGCAAAGTAAAAAGGAGGACAGGGGCACAAAGTATAAAAAAACAAAGAATTGGACTGCAACATCTTTAACCTCGTCAATGAAAATAAAATGATTTGAAATCTGCTTCACTTGTGATCTATTCTTGAGCCTGATAACAATAAATGCCAAAGCACGCTTCACTCCACCACATCCCTTTCTTCCAAGACACATACCCTACCGTGTCAGACTTCTCTTTCTGAAAAGTTCTTTCCAGACCAGTCTCGTTGGAATTTCCATAATTTGTAGAGAAAGAGCTTAGAATGTAACATTGATAAATTTCAGGGAAATGTGATTAACTAAGTGCTTGGAAACTAACTCATTCAAAATATTGATGGACTGCCTGATTGAGATTGCCAAATTTGACATCCCCACCTCCCTCTCCCTATTTTACTTTTTCAACAACTTAAAAAAAAAAACCTATCTGGTCATAGCTGAAATTAGTGCCTCAAACACTAAATCATGTTCACATAAAAACTTCTGAATTCATTCTATTTAAAAAATTGAAAATGGTATTTTATTTCCAGAGAAAGAAATATGGTTGATTGAAATCACCTATTATTGGTCTTTAATTGTTTTCGAAAATAAAAGGACTTAAATCACCAATCATTGCAGAGCTAATTAATCTGTATTTAGAGTTAATCAATGACAGGTTTACCATAACTGATGTGTATTTTATTTAATTTAACATTTAAAAACTTCTAACTAGGCCATCATCAAACTTTTTCTGCAAAATAGTTTCTTTAGTTTGTCCACTTTCAAAAATTCATAGTTTCAAGACAAAACCTAAGCTATCTATTTTTCTCTGGACTTTTTGTAAACATATAATTATTTAGTGTCTTTAGCAGGTCTGGTTCTTGTGATTGACAAACTATTGCATCCTCCACATAAATGCAAAATGTTTCTTGTCTGATCTATCATAAGATTACCTAATCATAACATTAACACAGCATAGCATATTGCATGATCAACCCAGCTGCAGCAGTAAAATGAGCACAGCTGAAGAAGATAAAATGCTTTATACGCAGTTAAAACAATCTATCTAGCTTCAAACACAATGACAATATTAGGATCAACCATGAATTATTACCAGATAGATCCACTAAGTACAAAGTAGTTGCAATAAACCATATAATAATGTAAACAAACCAAGTACAGCCATGGTTCCCAACGAGGCAAATTGATAGATAGGGACACTCGATATATCAACAAACCAATGACAGAGGCTTGTGAAGCTAAGTTACAATGATTTAAAAGCCGTGACTTTCATTCAAAGTCGCAAGTATAAACGTGGATGTTAATTAATTTAGATCCAGACAATTTGATAAGCCTCTGTGATTGAAAATCCTCCAAACTTGATTAATTCATATCGGTCACTCACGTTTGAGTTTCCAAAATCATATGCCTCCATGCAGAAATCTTTAGAAAAAAAGCCACTATCTCCTTACCTCTATCCGCAGTTTCCATTCATGCTGTCACCAGGTTTCCTCTTTTAGCAGAAAAATTAAAAAACATAATAACGCACTCATCAGTCAGAGACCAGCCCTTCACCATACCAGTCTTCGGTCCTCCCTTGTATCCTTTTTTTGATATGTGTACTACGTCATCGAAACAAGCGCATACATTGCAGGCGACACCTAGTGAGGACCTGCATTGAAATGGGGGACAACATGGGGTGACTATCTGTACTTCACTCACAACTGGAGCAGCAATAACAATAACAATATTTGTCTTCCTTCTGTCCATTCGATGGTGCAATTAACAATGTGCAGACATTTTTTCTTCATTGTAAGAATTTTCTGCACGGTTTAAATTATTTGTCTATGGAATCAATAGAGCCTAGAGTTATTAAACAGCGTCTGCTTCTGCCTATTAATGACCACCATCAACAAGTTAATCATTTTCCCATGATATATGATGCGTATGTCAAGTTTTGTTTATCTGAAGAGGTTAAAAGCGGAGAAAAACAACTGAGTCTTAATTCAGTAGTTTTGTCACTCGGGCTTTGACAACTTCAAGTGACAGAGCGGACACAATCTCCCGAGGGAGGGCGTTCCTGTCTCGGATGGTGCGTGGGACGAAGGGGAAAAATGAATGTTTAATATCTAACCCAACTCCAATCCTTTTACCAAAATTAATGCTGGCGCCCGAGAATCACGGATCTTTGGATTCTTCTTGTCTGCCACACTAAACGCGCCGAGAATCAAGGAATTATCTATTACAATGTTAGTGGGAATTCTGAAACAAACAAAAAAACAAAAAAACAACGCAAAAACCAAACACAAAACAAACAAAAAACCGCACAAATTAACGTTTGCTACATGAATCAGCGCTTGAAGGAAATTGAAATATGGTAAATTTCTACATGAACGAAAACATTTATTCAGAGCTGGCTCGGGTTTGGTTTTTTTTTGTTTTTTGTTTAATATTCCACACGTGAGGATGGAGGCGTGACGCAGCCCTGGCCAAGAGCAGGACGTGAGGTATTCAAAGCCGTGAGGGTGACCTCCAAACTCCTGGCTCGTCTTTTGAGTATCTTTCAAACCACACCCTAATACGTGACCCATTCTTCATGAGTTATGGGTGCTCGCAAATTCAAAATGGTTCTATCTAGATAGTTAGTTGTCTGAATGAAAATTTCTTCACAAATAATTGGTGGTTTGCTGCCGTCTGCTTGTGTTAAATTTGGGAGTTACATTTAAAGACGTGTTACGTATTATACGGAAGGCTTACAGTACAGACATATCGCGTGACGTCATTTTGGAGTAAATTGAAATTGGAGTATCATTAGAATCCTCACAGTAGCCTCTAATTACAATTGAGGCATTTAAATGACGTCACACACATCCGCCACTCTGCATACGTCACCAAATTGTTCCTCCTCTTCTTCTTCAGTTATATCGACCGGCTCAGCGGGACTGAGAAGTTTTTTCTGTTGATGATTGTGTAAGACCCATTCAATCATGCCTTTGACGCTGATAGGGAAAAACTGTGTCTGGCCAGTTTTCTCTTAATGTCACCGGTGGGCCATAAATGAAAGTAAAGAGAAAATACTTCTACAGGCACAGTGCCGAGGTGAGTCAGAGCCATAGAGAGGAAGGAAAAAACAAAACAATCCAGGACGTTGTAAGAGGAGGGAATCGAACCCAGGACCTGCCACGGCACCGATTCGCCTGGACACTGCCAAAACAGCGGGCTTACCAACTGAGCCACCCGCCACTCTGATGGGCCGCAGGAAGCCGTGTTTCATGAACACCTGCCTCCTCAATCAAAGTGTGCTGTGATCAAGGCACCGCTTGATCTTGTCTACACAACACGGACTGAATCGTAGATTGGTTCCATTGTTTTGTTCCAGCCTCATTGAACTGCGAAAGGATTCATGCTGGTCTTTTACATACTCCTTTTGTTTGTTTGTTGTTGGTTTTGTTGTTACTTGGTGGTTTTAGGGCCCCATGACACAATAGGGTCATGGAGAAACTCAGGGGATGTTTGTTTGTTTATTGGAGGTTTTAGGGCCCCACGACACACGAGGGTCATAAAGGAGCCCAGAGGAAAGTAAGATG
>JBCIKM010078722.1:0-14840 GCA_039654465.1 Melibe viridis | reverse complement strand
CCGATCTCCCTCCCCCCCATCTCCCTAAAGCAGTTGTTTGATACTTGTCATTACCTGCATTGTCGGCCGATGGCTCCTGCAGACACTGGCACAGCAATTTCAGGTGGGTTTGGAGATTCTGAAACAAGATCAAACAAGACAAGAATTAGATAAAATGATCTTAACATCTTGACAGAATTGTTTGAAATCAACCATTTAGTGTCATTGTGAGTGAAGAAAAAAAAAAATGTGACAGTGATTCCTGACAAATTGACTCTATCATCAACAAGATCGATTAGTTAAATAAAAAAAGTAAATGAAATAAAAATATTAAACAAGTTTTGTTTTACCTCTAGTAGGATTCTAAAAGCGCCTTGAATGTCTCCTGCCTTCTCCAGCAGGTATGCGGTGGCCTCCCACACTCGGTGCTTCCTGACAATCTGCAGAGAAAAACTAACACTCAACAAGACTGTCAATTCCTAAACACACTTATTTTACCATTAGTAAAAAGTGACACAGCTATAGATCATTCTCCCAATCATGAATACATCAGGACAAAATTAAAAAACAAAAACAAAAAACGAATGTAAACCAGTTATTCAATTTCTTTTATAAAATTCTTCATCCAGGATAAAATGATTTTTCTATTTATTTCTTTAGCTGCTTAACATTTGTGTTCTACACGCCTTCCTTCCTGACCCATTAAACTCATTTAGTACTAAATGTTTTATTATGTTCTACATCAAAAGATTTCCAAAGCGCTCATGTCATCAACGTTTGTATTCTTACAATACTCTTTCAAGCTAAAAACTACCAACTATGAAATTCAAATCCCCAGAGCATTTCAGGAGATGTATAGTCATTTTAAAAGTCTAAATGTAAAACATGCTTATGCAGTCCTTCTGCAAATAAATATCTTACAAAAGAACCAATGATGCAATAAAAATATTTCTTTCTGATGCAAGGAAATGTGTATATTATGAGAAAATCAGCTTTACTAGACATGTAAAGCTCAAGCAGCTGATTCCTCTTAAAAACTTAAAATGTGGACAAAAATATATTAAAAAATTCCCTTTATTGATCCCGCAGGGGAAATTTGTTTCTATGGTCTGTTCCAAGGGGAGACAACCCATGTGCCAGCAGGTTTGAACCCACACTCTGCAGCATGAAAGTCCATTGCCTTTACCAATTGAGCCAATGAGCTTTCTACACTTACGATATTCCTTTCTTTAATTATGGTAAAAAAAAAAATATCAGAAAATCTTACAGCCAGTGTTTCTTCCAGTCTGTATCCCTCATTCATTTTGATAAAGTTGCAAGTATCTTGAGGTCTGAATTCACACTGCAGGTCTATGAACAATTCCATCACTTGAGGCTCTATGTTCAATTGTTTCTCTGGCCTCAAAGCACTGCCCTGGGAATCTCTGTCCACAAAGAAAAACACAAAACTAACCACATTACAGCCTACATAGCAATTATCACTTACAATGGTTTCCACATAGAAAAACCTCTAAAGCACAGCGTGCAGGTTGCCAAGTCGTTAGGTCAGCATGAGATTAGAAATTAGATGTCTCCTTTCATAATGACTCATGTCAAGACACTAGTTAACACTTTCATGTTCAGCTACGCAAAATCTTTTACTTTTCAAGTTAAAGGTCGCAAATTAACACTTTACAACTTGTCTTGTTCCCTTCTCTTTAATTTCCTTTCACACAACGTACACTACATACAAGACCTGCCCAGCTACCTCGCATCCCATTTCACCTGTACGATATGACACCCTGCAGGAACTCAAACAGGACAGCTTTGTTGGACCTCAGCCTGTTCACCACCTCCACCAGGCTACACGACAGACAGGAAATGACCACCTGTGCCGCCTGCTTGCAATCTATATTCACCAAGTCCTGTAAATAAAACAGCATTTCATTGTTGAGTTGAAAAGAAAAAAAAGAAGAGAAAACAAAAAGAAATAAAAATCTATAGTTTTATGAATGAATAAATTATGAAACACAATGTTAAGCTACATATCACAGAAGTCAAAATTGTTATTCAAATAATAGATGCTGCATTATGCAAATATACGAAAAGTTAAGGAAAGTTCACTGAGATGGCAAAAAAAATAAATAAATACAAAAAAGCAAACAAAAAAACCCAACAAAACAACAACCCCAAAACAAAAGATAAATTCAACCCTGATGTAAGAGCTTGAAAAATTAATGGCCTTTTTTTTCTTTTGAGTGGGATTTACATAAGAGGAAATTAATGATAAAATTAAAATTAAGCTTTTTGTCTCTGAAAATCTTTTTTATTTTATTTTTATGTTTCTCATACCAAAACCTCCTTGGAGGGAATGGTTGTATCGGACAACACAGAGGGCAGAGCCCAAACCCATCCCATGCACCCACCTCCAGGTGCTTCAGCGCCTCGCTCTGCAGGGCCTGCTTCTCCTCCAGCGTGTAGGAGTCGCTCAGCAGGATGCTGTCCAGGTAGGAAAACACATGGTACTGTCCACAGGGAATAAAAGGTTTTTACCCATCATTTGGTTTAAAAGCTCATCACTCCAAAATCAAACAACATGGTACAACTGTCCACAGACACCCACACACAAACGGTTACATTTCATTATTTGATTTATAACGATACTGATCCACCAAAATAGAAAAAAAAAACCAACAAATGTTTTCATTTTATGAATTTCTATTCAAATAAAAACAAGAGTCCGGAGTTGTTACTCCATTCATATTTGACATTTAATGAAGATGATACCGCTTCTTCTACGTTTAACTGAGTGAGAAAGCTCATAGACCGCTGACAAAAACGAGTAACAAGACATAATTATCCAACCAAGATGCATTGTAGCTTACCTGCCTTGATGGATCTTTGAGATAGCATGTGAGAATTTTGTCGTAGCTCCTTCTCTTTTCATACAAATACTCACACACACGATAGCTGAAAATGCAAGCAGTATCCCCATTCTTATATCATAATTGATTTACTAAGGCTATGAAAACAAAATAATGAAAATAAAAAGATAAGGAAAAGAAGAAAAAAACACTTCCAATTCAAAATAATGAAACAAACAAACTGGAAACTTATTTTCTAATTTTGGTTATTTCAACTTTTTAGCCTCACATGCAAATAAACAGTTCTAGTCATAAGAACAAATTTTAATGTATCTTTTTATTTTCTCAAGGGACCAAGCGGTGCAAAATTTCTTATCACAGATGAAAAGAAACTAAAGTTATCTGAAAATTTTGTCATGACTCTCTGGAAAACAAACTATCAAATACAAGAGCATTGAATGATAGGAAAGTTGAAAGCTAACATACACCAATACACCAAACCATTACAACAATGAGCCCTTGCAAACACAACAAAATATTAGAGTGAGGTTCAGATATTGGTGGTGGTGCTACAACAACGTACAACTTGGCAGTGTGTGCCAGGCTGAGGAGTCGGCCCTCGTTGAACTGGGCCAACCCGCCGGCCTGCAGGAGCTCCATCAGCGCCTGCTGTCTCTCCTCGTGACGTGTGTCATCCTCAGGGTTGGCCAGAAACTCCAGCACCTGACACACAAGGACGGGTCATTGATCATTTTCAGCGACGCTTTCTTGCAAAAATTAAAATAAAATAACTTGTAATTCTTTTTTTTTTTTTTCATGTTTGTAAACCAAGATTTGAAATATGTGGTCTGTGAAAATCAATACAATATTGTTTCTCAGAAAATAAACTCATAGTGAAAATAATTTCGATTATAAGAAAAGAAAATGCAAATAAATAGAACATTGATTTCCATTTTAAGGTAAAATTTACCAACATGAACATTGGGACTAAAATAAAATATTCACACAAGAAAACGTAGAATTAGTGACAGAAATACGATTTCCTTTGAAATCTCCTACACTCAAACACAGGAATAAGTAATTGAGTCACGAGGATCAGTAGTTGCAGCAAACAATGAAGCCTGACAGTAAATCCAATACCTGTTCAAATAGAACCCTGTTGACATTGATGGTATTCTCATGCCTTGCCATTTGCCGGGCTAAGAATGTGAAGAGAATTCCTATCTGGGTAGGCTGGAATGAAAAGACACACAGGATATTTACATCATAAATTGAAATAAATTATATTTAAAAAATCAAATGCTGGTAGATTTTGTACTTCGCCATTCAAATGATAAACAAGTAAATGAATCCAAAGAGAGGGAGGCAACTCTTACAGTGAATCCGATGCTTTCCACCATGACTTGCAGTAAGATGTCCACGACACGCTGCCTCTTTTCAATTCTGAAACAGAAAAAGGTCAGTTTATCTTAACTACAAAACCCAAATTGATCAATTTTCAAAGATTTCCTGATCACAATAAGTTCCTTTTCAATTTAATATTTCAAAACTTCCAATGAAAATTCAACTTTGATGAAATTCTACTTAGGTAAAAGTGTATAAAACAATTTACCAGAATTTTTTGAATAGAGTAAAACAGCTGACAAGTAATACAAACCCTTCAACTGTGTTGAATTCTGATTCTTCAAAAGCCTGAAAAAACAAAGAACACAATATCTGTTTCAAATCTATGTGACATATTATTTGTTGAGACAATACAAATGTGAGTGATTACCCTTTTACCAACATGCTTTTGGTTTACCATAACATTGCTCAAACAATTCGAAAATATAGAATAAAATAAAACATTAGCTCTTGCTAATCTAAAATTCCTTTGTAAGAAAATATGTATCAGGGGACATTTTCAAAAGAGGAGCTTAAAATTGAAGTTTTGAACAAAAATAACATGAAGCATGAAGAAAAATATTCTCCATTTTACTACATTTCAATGTATCCTCAGCAGAGTTGATTGTGATGTGTATGTGTTTGTGAGGGTATAATATGTGAAAATGATAGAGGAGCGATGAAGTACTTAAGCCATGATGGGTTTATATCGCTTTCTTTTTTAAAGCATTCTTTAAACATAAAACAATAAAGAGCTATTCTAACCATTGCGAATTGTTATCATTATTGTTTATCATTATTATCATCATCATTTTCAGAAATTGAGACCATGTGAAATATAGAGCTTAACTCACAATAGCGAGCACATTAAGAAACTCTCTTGTATCGAATTTCAACAAAGTTCTGAGATTTGGATACAGCTGGTCACCTGAGAAAAAACCCCAAAAAAACATCAGTATAATTGGGTAAACATGATGACAGATTTTAAAAGTAAATGAGTTCAGGAAAAATGCTTATATTTAAATATATCTGTCAACCAATAGGAATGGAGCACATTCTCCAAATGTTGCTTTATTCCTGATGCTTGTATGTATCAATTGAATGGCTTTTTCCAAATAAGAATATCATTAGCTTCATAAATGTTTTCTGAGGCATAAAATGAATGGTGTCAAATGACAATCAATGTTACACATGATGACAGCCACGATGATGATGATGATGATGATGATGATGATGATGATGATGATGATGATGATGATGATGATGATGATGATGATGATAATGATGAAAATAATGAGCATGATGATGATGAGGATGATAAAATAAATTTGAAAAAAGGAAGGATTCTTTTGAAGGTTCACCGGGTCAGTCTTGCACATTTAATTGTTTAAAGGAAATCCCACCTTTTCTTGAAAAAAAAGAAAAAAAAAGAAAAGGAAAGGCGCTTTCATGGAGCCTTTATTTTTATCATAAAAATTTTGCTTACTTCCTGAGTTTTCCTTATTGTGACGATATGTTAAACACTCAAACACCTGTAGAAATAAAAGGAAAAAAAAAAAAAAAAAGAGTTATTTGGTATGGAATAGCAAAGACTGAATTTAACAGACTGCATCCTTAATATTTTGAAACAATCGTCAATAATTCAAATGCCAGGAAAGTTTGAAAACTTTAATGGAATTCAAAAGGATGATGCAATCTAGATCTAGCATGTTTGACCTTCTCTTACAAGCTGTGACGTGAAAATTTTAATCAGAAAAACTCCTCCCACGATATCAAATTACCTCCTCCTTCACAGACTTGACTTGGTCATCAGGGATGTCGCCCAGGGGGTAGGCTCGTCCTGCCAGGCAGCAGCTGCAAGAAGAGTGTAAAGTGCAGGTTGCGGACTTCAAAAGGTTGGTTTTTTTTTTACACACCCGATCAAGGTATTAGAGAAGCTCCCAGAGGCCCACCAAGACAAAACTTGCTCTTGGTGTGTCTAAATTATGTCCGCATCGACAGTAATACTCAGTTCCACTGAGTCAGTCGATATATTGAAGAAGAAGAAGACTTGTATATTTGCATCAGAAAAAAAATTGTAATTCCAAAGTTTCTGATTATTTTATCAGTATCATGCTCTGTAAAAGTATGTAATTTACTATGAGGTAAGAAAATAACAAAAACAGCAATTTCTTTTTTCTATTCATTCTGATTCTAAGAATTTGTTGGAAAAGACGTGCACGAGTTTGTTATACTTATTCTTATTCAGTGTTTCTGACCATGTTGTCAAATTTGACGTTTAGTCAAAACAAACAAACAAACAAACAAACAAGCAAAGAAGCAAACCAAAACCACCAAAGAACATGCACCAGGAATTAATCCAAGAGTTGATCAAAGAAAGTTTACCTGATGTAGACCAGAAGTTTATTTCCTAGTTTTATCTGCACATCTGAAATCATAAACAGCATCTGATCAGTTGTCATAAGGAAGGACAAATAATAGAGTCACACAAATTTCACTCCATACTGCACTGCTTAAAAACTTATTTTGCATGATTGTTTCTCATTTATTTATAAAAACAGAGAAGTTGAAGGAAAAAATGGGAAAACGCTTTAGGAACAAATGATACGGCTTCACTTGGCCATGAGATCACATGACTGCCAACAGAAAAACCTGGCTGGGGTGAGGATAAAACATTTCTATCATTGTGTGACCATCATCCCTTGCACTAAAAGGTCATTTTATTACATTAATGACATATTCGTCATGAGTTTTTATTCCACCTGGACACAGGCATACTGTATCATATTATAGACACAGGGGCTCAGTTGGTAAGGCATCAGGATTTCCATGCAGAAGGGCACATGTTTGATTCCTACCACAGCCATAATGCCAATTACACAGCAGCCCTACAGACTCACAGACACCTGGATTGTACCAGTCATCTTGCCTTGGGAACAACCCAAGCAAAAAATTTTTTTTGCAATAATTGAATATTGTTTTACCACTATTTTCACAAGCTGCCTAGTTTTCATTGAAGTAAAGAGAGCATATTCTAGTTCAAGATTATTTCTGCTGTCACACTTTTCTCTTTACAATGCAAACTTTAGGCTGGCAATTGAACAAGGTGTCAGTGTAAAAAAATATTGAGATAAAAGATGATATACTTTAGTTAGCAAGAAAACTTTATTATCAAACTTATACATTGGTCACACAATGATAAAAATGATTTGTGCGCATCCCAGTCAGGATTTTTATGTTTGAAAATAATGAAGTCTTTACACAAAGAACACGACTACTGTAGCGTCCAGTTTAAGACAAATTTGAAACCCCAGATGCGAGTAAGTACCTGCGAGCTGCTTCCCTTTGCTGATGGCCATCTCCAGTTTGATGAGGAGCTGCTCCAGGGGAGCCCGGTACTCTCGCATGCCTTTGTTGTAGATGTAGATGATGGCATCGTACAGGCCGTGACTCCAGCACAGATTCACCACCTGCATGTGACAAACACACATTAAGTACACAACGCAGTCTACCATCAATAAAAAATTTCCTTACAGTGTGTGTATGTGAGTGAGTGTGTGTGTGTGTGTGTGTGTGTGTGTGTGTGTGTGTGTGTGTGTGTTTGTGTGTATGTGCTTGTTCCTGCATGAGTGTGCAAAAACCAAGGTGTGTAACTCAATGAAAAATTGCTATATCTATGGACAAAGAATTATTATTATTATTATTATTATAATTATTATTATTATTATCATTATTACTATTATTATTACAGTCCTTTTTCTTTAAATTCTTCATATTTTCAAATCAACAGCAGCCATGCACATCGCTATTTTGAGAAAAAGGCACCAAAGGAGAGTTCTTCGTCACATGAATTTAGTCAAATTGAGAACAATCCCCTGGACATGAGGAAAATTTATTTGAAAAAAAGAAAAAAGCAACAAAACACCAATGCTTCACTGCCAGATTACATCGAGGTTCTTTAACTAACGTTTTTACAGAGGAAGGCAGTCAAAAATAGAACATCAAGTACCGCAGTGTAAAAGAATGAATAGTTTATGCCTATGGAATTCTTCAGCTAAAGGCTTGAATCTCAAATACCTATTATCATCTTAGCCTTAATGCGGTAAATTTCAAAAGAGATACCTGGTGAATATCGAGGCTTGCAATATCGAGGTGGATGACGCAGGATTCCACCCTGTCCAACAAGCCCTTCACCTCGTAGTGCTCCACAAAATCCTGCATGATGGCAGGGGGGATAGAGGTCAAGCGGTCGCTCTGCATGTACGGCTCCAGGCATTCCAGGAACGTGCCTTTGGCCACCACATCCACAGAAAACTTCTCATAGATACGATCAAACAATAAATCTCTGTTAAGTGAGGAGAAAAGGAAAGAGAAAAAAAAGATGACTTAAAATTACTGAAAACAGCTCTACAAAAAAAGTTTTTTGTTTCAACAGAATGAAACTGGAAACTACTGTTAGTATTTTTCAAAAGCTTTATTCTATTTCAAATTTAATATTGCTTTGTGTGAATTATTTTCAATTAGCTTCGAGCCCTGATCAAACAGTTTCAAACGCACACAATTTGAAAAATGCAATTTTACACACTTCAAAAATCAATGTATATAAATAAGATACAAAGAGGTCCCATTTGTTTATCTTCATTTCTATACACTTGAGAAAAGTCTTACAGGTTGTTGAGGTGCAAACAGTACTCCACACATATGGGGATGACTTCCTGCAATGACAGACAATATGGAAAACGTAAAGGATCATTGAGTTACATAGAACAATTCCCTCTTAATATGGAATGAATACATAATTTTGACAATTAACTAAAAATAAAAAAATTGGTATTTTATTTAAAACAAACTCATCAAAACCACGTAATGTCTCACTTGAAGATCTGTTTTAAGGTCAATATTTGAAGGAGAATTTTGCTTGAAATTAAACAGGGCAAGAGGATAATCTGGACACTGTGTATGTTCCCTACAAAGTGTGCATGTGAAGATTGCAGCCAACCAATCACCTGGAAGTAGTCCTCCAGCTCCTCCAGTTTCCCAGTGTCAGGCATGCGAGAGATGGCCGTGTCAACGTACTCCATCATCACATCCATCATCTGGCAGAGAGGATTTCACATCAAGGCAATGCCAGTTTTCATTGAAACCAAACATTTATTAATCAACTTTGTAGTGGATATAACTAATTAAATTTACACTTTAGACATTTTAAACTCATATTGATCAGGAAGATCATGTACCAGCATTCTTTAAAATACAAATATATTTTAACTTAACATATGAGTTTTTCACATCTGTCTTGATAGAGAGGAAAACACCAATATTTAAGTGGTACATCTCTTTTCAAATGACATAACACTGGACATGAGATCCCAAGGTATAGAGGTACACAAACCCGGCCAGGATTTGAAATAGGACCATCAAGTCAAAACCACAGGAGAAAGAAAAAGCCAGGTTGTGTCGTGGTGAGGAGGTGTCACAACCATGCTAGCCTCAATTATCCTTTCTTATTACAGAAGAAGTATAACTGTAGAGAAGTATAACTGTACAGAGAATAAATACCTACCACCATGGACACGAGTTCTTGACGTTTTGCCTGTGGCCCCGGTAAACCAATGGTAGCCTTGGCTGTCCCGTTGTAGAATGACAAGGCCAAGGCAAGGGCATCTTGGTATTGGCCCTCCTTTGCCAGCACGCCAATCCTCTGTGGAGAGGCAAGGTTTGGTTAAGAAAAAAAAACCCCAAAAACCAAATAAAAATTACAATACAACTTGTTTAAAATCCAGAGTAACAAGATAACAAATATTAATTTCAGTGGAAGAATATTGTTGCGTAGTCCTCTCCCATGCAAAAATAGACAACAAATTTTCAATAAGCATGAAAAAAATGTTAATTGAACAATATCACAACAAGAAGATCTCAATTTAAGAACAATTTCAATGGACAGATTGTAAGGTCTGAAAATTAACTATTGTCTGTCATTAGCTAAACTGAACCAACCAATCTTTCCCTGTAGCTTTTTTCTTTGTTGTTGTTTGTTTTATGAAAATTTTTCAAGCCTCATGATAGAAGTACAAAACGTAAAATTATGAGAATATCAAAAGCCTTTTCCATTCTTCAAGCCAAAATTTGCTAAAATCTTCTGCATTTGTAATTTATGCAGATAAAAAGAGTCGTATACAGATGAATATTCTTGATTAATTTCAAACTGAGATAAAACAAATAAATGTACATTAGTAAAACTGTTGGATTTGTTTAGAGCAGATAATCTATGCATGGATGAACCCTTACTTCTTTCCAGGTTCGCATAGAGAAGACATGGACGGCCTTAGTCCCCAGTAAGAAAAGCTGTCCTCCGTGACTGACAACAGACTGATAGCAAGCTTGGTCTCCAGCGAAAGCCTGTGGAAGCAAACCAAGAAAACTATGTACGATTGCCACATCACATTTTTTTCATTTTTTCCTGGAAGAAGTTTTAAAACCGATAAACAGTCAAGCAGGGGCATTCTTACATACATTTACTCAATTCACTTAATTTGGGGTTTCAATCATAAATGTCTTGATAAGGATCTTTAATGTTTATTAAAAACAGCTAAATAAAAAAATGAATTTTGATGAAATCATTGACAGTCTGAAAATTCACATGTCCTTTTTTTTTAAACAATTAATTCTTTTCAGGAAAAGTAGCTACAAGCTCAGCAGTCAAATTGCAGAGTCACTGACAAAGCTGAAGGATGCGACCATTAATGACAACTACTACGTGTTTTGTTTCAATAAATGTTGTCAAAGAAGGAAACGTAACTACATCGCATAGACAAAACAATAACCGGAATGAAGTTTAAAGATACCTTTCATAGGCATATATATATACACACCTTTGTACTTACAGATAACACACAAGATATAACTTCTAGCTTACCAAAGCTTTGCTGACGTTTCCTCCAGTGGCCAAAGATTTGAAGTAGCTTGTCCCGTACACCAGCTGGTTGGCTGACACATCGATCACCTGCAGCACAGAAGAAGCATGGAGCAATGTTGCATCAACAAGAGAGTAAGATTTAATTTTATGATTGAAATACAATCACACACACCCTCAAGAATAAATCATGTACAATTTCTTTGCAAAAATTAACATCAATAATCCTACAAGATTAAAAAAACCCAAACAAAACTATGATAGATAATATTGAAGAAAAAAAAGAAAAGCCCTTTTAAAAAATACTAGAGCAAGAATTTTTTTTGTCAGAGATGAGAGTCAGAGTTGATGAACACAAAGCGCCACAAACAAATCAAGTTTTTATAACCTCCATATTTCATTTCTCCTGGATTATACGAACATATACCAACACAAGAACAATCCCCCCCATCCATCCCCTCCCCTTTCAGAAAATACCCTCCAAACCAGCTTACTTCAAGTTCCTGCTCAGACCGGACATCTATGACATGGAGCCTTTCACTCCTATCCAGGCAGACCAGAGTTCTGGTATTCATCCACTGAAACGACAGAAAATGTTCTTATCTTAGATAGATTTGCATCTGGTGCTGGCTATTTCAATGACACCAAAGACTGTGATGATTTAGTATGTTTGTTTATTCAAGGTTTTAGGGACCCACAAAACATGATGGTCTTAGAGTAGCGCAGAGAAAAGCAAGATGATAGAATTAGTTAAAAGAGGGAACAGATCAAACCACAAAGAGCAGAGAGATGATTTACACTAAAAAATAAATATCATCTCTCAAAACACATATCAACATCACAGAGAGATGATTTACAATGACAAAAAATATCATCTCTCCTTACAAAAACAAGTATAGCCATGACCCATAACAGCATTATGGTACAGGAAGACCAAGGATATGTAAATCCCCTTTGTGTATCAAGGTACTCAGTATGTTTAACTTGTAATCCTGGAGTTGTGTACCAAAAGGTGATGACTACTGGAATCAAACAAAACCAACAAAAACAGGATGCAAAAGGAAAGGGGAAAAAGTAAGACAGAAGCTTCAGTGTAACAGAAAAGAAACAGAAGTAGAAGAGCCAACCAGGGACACCCACCAACCACCTACAAACTGTGATGAGAAAATAAAGAATATTCCACAAAATTGCATTGTTAGTATACTTTGTTTGGCAAGAAGTGAAACACCAAAACGGATTATGATGTCCTGACTATATTACTTTCTTAATTCAATCTTCATTTTATAAAAAAAAAGTAAAGAAAAGAACAGACATCTGGTGGGGAACTAGTGCCAATTTAAGATGTTGATGCTAAGAGGCTGCCAAGCATAAGAAGAAATATACAAAGAGATACAAATTGATATCACTAGTAAAAGAAGTCAAGATTGACAACTGAAAAATGTTAAAAGAAAATCCAGACAAACCAATGAGACTTACACTAATACTCAGCAACTGATACGGCAGTTCCATCTTTTGTAGGAAAATGGCCTTGATGTCTTGAGGACCATTACACATGACCTGAAACAGATTAATGATTAAGAGTCAAGACAAAACCAATGCTGCTACTGTGCAGAATGTAAATCAACACCTGTTAATGACATAATGAGAATTATAATACCTTAAAAATAAAAGAAAATCATAAGCAAAAAACATGGTTGCAATAAATATGTTTGCTTTAATTTGAAAACCTGAAAGAAAGAGAACTGAAAACCTGTGGCCAAGAAATATGAAAAGATTTTTATGTACCAAGGGTTCAAATATTGAAGTTGCCCAAAAGCAGAATACTTATTAAACAAATAGGTCATATGCAAAATTCTGCTTTTGACGGTAAAAGGAGAAATTTATCATGTGCAAAATAAAACTTACCTGATAGAAGTAGATTGTTCTGTCTCGACCAAATGCTAGGACAGGGTCAATAACTCTGTCCACTTCTGACACCTGGATGATGACAAACTGCCATGCCAGTAGAGGCAAGGTGGAAGGATCTCCCTGGAGAGTAGACAGAAAAGGTATGAGAGCTTTCAATAGAAAAAGAAGCAACTCAGAGCTTTAGAGAATCTAGATGTACAATGAGCCCTTTACGGCCCAATTGTCAAGACCACAATGCTTTGTTACAATTTAATGTAAAACAAAAAATAAACTTTTCCATACACTTAATACAGAGGCATGCCACATTCTAAGTAGCTGATAGACTTGGAAATCTATCTCAGTAACTTCCTACAGTACATTTTACTAAAATGACTCAACAGTAGCAAAAAATTTATTGAACTGATCTCCCCTAGAGACACCGTAATCTGTGTATAAACAAAATTTATGGAACGCAGGCGTAAACTTTATTCTTTTGAAACATTTATACCCTTGCACAGAGTCGTTTTTCATTCGAAGTGAACCAGCTGCCTTGAGCGTAGGGCTTACCTTGAGTGGGTGAGTGAACATGACTTTCAGGTGGGGCTTCAAGGTAACCAGCAACACCTGTGTACAGGCACCATATACAGCAGTGTCAGTGTCATAATGGAATTATAAATAGTACTTAAGGTGTGAAACAATAAGGAAATGGCGCTGGCACTGGGCGTTGTAATATTTTATTCCCGGCTCAGAATGTTACGATTCTGAATTATGAATTACGATTATGATTTTATGAAAAATGAAAAAATTGACAGATTTGCATTTATCAGGAAAAAAGTAAATATATATGGACTAATAATTGTGAATTGCCAATCTTTCATCTTAATTCAAATCTTGTTTACCTCATTTCCACACAATAAGAAAAGAATGCACCAATCTTTGTTGATGACCTAATAAAGCATTTTGAACCTTTCAACTAATAAACGATTAGTCGATGGTCTTGTTGATGAAATGGATTACCTTGGAGAGCGAAGCCATGGCCAGCACCATGACATCCTGCATAGGGTGGTCCTTGATGGTGCAGTTCATGTGCAGGGGCTCGATGGTGCACACCTCTCCACGACTAGAGAGGGAGAGAGAGAGAGAGAGAGAGGGAGAGAGAGAGAGATGGAGGGAGGGAAGGAGGGAGGGAGAGCAAGAGAGAGAGAGAGAGAGAGAGAGAGAGAGAGAGAGAGAGTTGCAAGGAGTGATAGTCTAAGAGTTGGAGAAAGAGAGGGGGTGAGAAGGACAGAGAGGGAGAGAGATTAATGATATCTGAACTCCATCCATTATTTTGACAATTTTCAATGTAAAAAACCCCCCAAAACCCCCCAAAAATCTTCATGTCTCTATTCATCCTTCCAGTATTAAAAGTTAATCAGTTTGTCTGATTCAATGACTTTACCAAATTTTATTTTTCCACATTGCCATTGTCCAGTTTGAGCAATTTAAGGAGTAGTTTTGGGGTTGTTGTTTTTTCTCTCCTTCTATCAGTTTCCTTTAGACCAACACCAAGTTGACTTTGCTTCCTTTTTAGCCCTGGCCACAATCCTCACTATCGTGACCTTTAACCTTGCATTGCAGTGTGGTCATGCTTTGTTGATCATCAAAGTAATCCCCTCTTACTCTTCTTACTTGTCTACTTAGGTGACATTAATCATTTCAATAATTACAGTACTGATCTCTGATGTCTAAGCGGGTGGTTGGTGGGAGTCCCTGGTTGGCTCTTCTACTTCTGTTTCTTTTCTTTTACACTGAAGCTATCGTCTTTCTATTTCCCCTTTTCTGTGATGTCCTGT
>JBCIKM010078721.1:9608-24486 GCA_039654465.1 Melibe viridis | reverse complement strand
TATTCTGATAGCAGGATCATGAGCAAGATATTCTTACACCAGGTGCAGGATATTTTGACACAAGGAGCTGTGTATTGTCACTGGGAGCATCAAATACCGTCTGCTATCTTCAGGAGCGGTATTTTCTATCCCCTGGAATACGGTAGAAGGTATATTTCGCCACTGAGTCCAGCTTTGGGCATGATTTTGCTTAGAAGTATTAATATCGAGTGCGTGGGTAGGAGGTATAATTTGTCTTTAGACTCAATGGCAACTTTATCCTGTTCCATCAGTTTTGCAAGAAGGTCATGGGTTCAATTCCCATGAACGGAACAATTTAATCTTTCTGGGCTGCCCTTCTCTGGTTTTATAGTAAGTAGGATGAAGCACTTGGTCCTATTGGATGTGGGCAAGGTCTTCAGTTTATCTTTTACAGAACTTTGACCACAACGGGCAAAAAGAATAGATTGCCTTGTATATTAAAAAACAACAACAACCAAAAACAGGTAAAAGTAATAAATCAACGAAGGAACAAATTAAGATATGTATATCATTTATTAATGAACTAAAATTTTACCAACATACAGAACATCATAATATTACAGTATCATAGGAATTAAAACGAAGGTCAAAAATATTACAATATATGAATTTAGATATTTAAGAACTTAATATTTGTTTATGGGAACCTTAAATGATTCTTCGTTTCATTTATTTCACCATATTTCCCCCATATAACTATAAAAATCAAGAAAAAAATGATTGATGAAAAGAAGAAAACCAAATTGACTAATAAAAGTGAGGCTGGTAAAGGTTTTTTTTTTTGTGTATGAGAAATATCAATGATACAACTAGAGGTAAAAAAACATAGCAATCACCTGTCCCATGTTAGAATGTAATAGCCACAATGATAAACAATCTTTGATTCCTTGTAATAATGTACAGAATGCAAATGGAATGAAGGATATTTCACTCAAGTCTTTTACTGCATGCAGCAATCATCAGGAAAATACCATAGCACTCTATTTCCTATGCAGAACAATTCAACGTTGACATTCTTTAAAAAAAAAAAAAAGAAAGAAATTGACAAAGAAGACAAAGATCCTTAACTTTTGACTTGGGCAATGAAGGCATAAATGGAAAATTATCAATCAGTTGTCCTGCCCACAATTGACTGTAAAACAGTCTTTTTTTTTGTTTCTGTTTCTTTATTGGTGGGTTTAAAGCCCCACGACGCACGGGGATCATAGAGGAGCCCAGAGGAAGTTAGAGAGAACAGGTAAAACCACAAACAACAGAGAGATGATTTACAGTAAAAAATAAATATCATCTCTCACAATATACATCAACAACAAAAAATGACAAATGACAAAAAATATCACCTCTCCTTACAAAAATATACAATGACAATCACCTATAGCAGCATTATGGTCCAGGAAGATCCAGGATCTTCAAACCACTCAGTGTACAAAAGTACTCAGGAAATTTAACTTGTGACCCTGCAGTTATGTACCATAAGGCATAAAATAAGGGATGACCACTGAGTTGCCAACAAGACAACAAAAACATGACATCACAGAAAAGGGGAAAGACTAAGACGACAGCTTTAAAGTAAAAGAAAACAAAACAAACACTAGCAGTACCTATCAGCGACACCCACCAACCACCCGTGAGACAGCCTTTCATTTAAAACTTAAAGCACATAAAAAGTCATAGTCTGTGTAGACAAACTTGTCACAATAGTTGATTTAAAAGAAATCATGATCAAGCTCTGATTCGTTTTCATGAGTTAATACCCCACCTTTTCCAACCCTTAAACTTCTTTATCACTTTACTATAAACCCAGAAAGATTGGGTCCACCAACTCTTCTCTAATATGGCATACACAAGAAAAATTGCTCTTTTCTGAACAAGCCACACCACTTTTGTGTTGTCTTTACAAAGGCACTACAGGCCTGTTTCAAGGGTGAAACGCATTCAAAAGAAGTCAGTTTTTGTCCTCTGGTGATTCCTTTTATACACAAAAAGATATTCCTTTGAGTATTGGTCCATCACTTTTGCAACAATTATGATGTTTTAATCGACACAATATCTTCGTCTACATTTAATGTTCGGAGTAAACTTTGATTTGGTTCTCTCCAGATTTGGAGACATGTTGGAGTAAAAATAAAACAAAAGTGTTAGGGTAACATCGACAATGGGGCAACAGGTGTACAAAAGAATGAATCCCATTAAATTAGGTTTCAATTATTCAAACAAAATAACTTTACATGAAAGAATCCCTGCAGCTTTTGGTGAAATTGTATGAATAAGATAAAACTATTTTAAGAAATTTATTTTACGCACATTACATAAGGTTGCTAAAACTTAATATTAAAAAAGAAAGAAATTAATGAAAACATTAATATACTTATTTTACAATTTGTAAGTAGTAGAAATACATAGGAATCTAACAATGAGTACAGATCTAAATTTTTTGCAATAATTGAACGTAGCCATAGATTAAAGCGATTTGGAGGGTAAAGCAATAGGGGCAACATAACATAAACAAGTAGTTGCTGCTTATTTCTTACTCCACTCGTGTCAAGGTACAACATACAACAAAACATCATCAATAACAATGAAAACTGAAACAAAAGCCACTAGTTTACATAGCCAGATATCTTTCAGTGAATTTTCTTTTGCTGAAAATTTATGAAAAGGGATAAGATGGAACAAAAACAAAAATATGTTGAAACCAAAAGATGCAATTGTAAATGCAAAGCAAACAGTAAATTGAGATGATTGTAATGGCACTTTGGCACACTTTTGGAAGGTTTCATTTCACTACCAAGACCACAAATCAATAGATTAAACAAGCTGCTCAATAGCACTATGTAATCTGCAGTGTGTACTCTAAATTCAATTGATTTTGATTACTTTGAAACATCAAAAAAAGGAGCATTACCTCAACATCATCTATTGAAAAGTAAAACATTGAAGATCAATCTTAGTACAACGGAATTGAAATAGCAATGAATTTTTTCACATCACACAGAGATTTCACAACAGACCACAAGGAAGGTTGGTAGAAAAATGGTGTTTTGAGTGGAGAAGCAACGATTCATGCAGTGTCAAATTTTGATTCCCACCTTTTTAAGTGAGACTGAGAAAGAGAAAAGGAGTGTGGTTTGTCATTGACAAATGATATTGTGGGGTTTGCACTCAGACGGCATCAAAGACTGCTCAATATTGAAAGAAAGTTGTTAAGAAGTCAGTTAGAATTTTGAAATTTGACATGGGATGTTTTCCCCTGACCAATTATTGATATCAATCCATCCTCTTTCTTTGGATAGTTTACTCATTTCTTTTAGATGTTACTATGAGTGCATCTTTTTGGCTTTTGGTATAATAATATTCTTGTTTATATTTTTTTAATTCCTACTATAAGTTTTTAATAAAAATTTCCTGTCGAAGTCATCACTGGGAGAAAGAATGATAACAACCCCCCCCCCCCTCCAAAAAAAAAAAAAAAACCCAACAAAAAAACAAAAAACCCAAAAAACATAAACTACCCCACAAAATTTTACAGCATGAAAATTGTTAGTACATTAAGTATGACAATAAAGAAAACTTTAAAGATTAACAGAAATTTCATATGAATATCAGAATAAAGGACTTTGATACAGATGAGATCTTTAAGTTTGCTTGATATGTTATCAACTAGTTTGATTAAGATATGCTCCCATCTTCATGCAATTTTCATAAACATAGACTGGAAAATATTCGAAAATGACTGATCAATAAGCTCTTGTATCTCTTCTCATGGGAGAGACAGATCTTGCTCTTGCTCGCATTTTGGCAGCTTTTCGTCTAGATCTTTCTCGAGAATGTTGGATGACAGGATCTGATGCTTCCATGGCACGGCATGAAAGACCAAAGGTCCCATCAGTAGCATCAGCTAGGGCCTCTTCAAGGTTCATGGTGGTGAAGGCAGTTGTGTGGTGGGCTTGGATCAATTTTTCCAGTCGAGAGATGATTTCATAGTCAGGCACAGCTAGTGTGTTTATATCCAGACCAAGCATTCGTGCAACAACTGTTCTGAAATCAACCAACTGAAAAAAAAAAAAGAGAAAAGGAAGAATTAAATATTTTAAACGCTAGTATATTTTAGGAAGAAAGGCAACATTTGAAAATCTAAAACGCTCCTTGACTTGGCAACAGCACTTTTTTTAAAAGCTCAAAAACACAAGGAAGGTCAAAGGTATGGTTTATGTTTATAATATGGAATAATTCAAGAAAAAGCTTTTTTTTTCCAAGGCGAACAGGAGTATTGATAACATAGAAAAAATGAAAAGGCGCAGAACAAAACCATTTTTCTCAGCTATTCAATCTTGCAGCATGTTTGTTAAAGCAAAGAATCTCAATAAGAAAAATAAATTACCTGCTTCTCTCTGTATTTCAATGAATCAAAGGCATTCTTGGTGGTGCGTAGCTCACTGCTCAGGGCCTGAACAGCATTTTCAGAGGCCAATTTCTTTTCAGCCATTTCTGACTCATTGCATTCAAAGTTTGATTTCAATTCATGGATTTTGCGTGTTTGACGTTTGCGAACTTCCTCCAGTTCCTCCACTTGCTTGACCAGTTCTTCAATGTCATTGCGTTGTTCTAAAGTACGTACCTGAGAAAAAAAAAAAAAATTGAACTTCAGCTGCAAAGTATGTGTGAACAATAAAAATGTAACCAAAGGGAGAAAAACAAGAAAAATGCTAAAGGGAAGTAATGAGAAGATATCAGAGCAGTGTTAATCTCATGAGTCAAAAGGATTAATATTCTCGTACATGCTTCTATTGATGAAGAATCTGGAGCAAGAAATTGATCCATAACTCAACAGCTTGATGGTTTCAGGGTCCTTTCAAAGATCTTTGGACATAAGTATATTACTACAAGTATCATATTCTTTTTAAGTATGAAAAATGCACACAAAATCCCTACAGAACTTTTTGCATCCACTTTTACTTACTTTCAGTTCTCCTGATCCAAGGAGTTGAGCTTTGAGATTCTGGACTTCCTGCCTGGAATCCTGCATAAGACAAAAATCAAGAGATTACTGTGAGAGATATTTAGAAAAAAAATGTGAAAGATATCAATAACTTTTAAAATACTTCGTCTTTGAAAAGGCTAGTCACAAATTCTCATTAAAATGATTTTCAAAATAAACATACCTGAAGTTGAAGTTTGTATTTCCCAATTAATTTCTCCAATTTCTGAACTCGGAGGGATTCATTTTCTTTTTCTTTCACAATTTCTGATCTGCCATGCAGACGCTCCTCGAGGTTGGTCATCTTCTTCCTCAAAAGATCTATGTGAAGCTCTTTGCTTTCTAGCTGTTCTTTCAGAGCTTTGACCTGTGATTTACAAAAAGAAAAACAAGGGGAAAAAATGTGGAAATGCTGATGTATTTTATTCTTCTTTATAAAAGAAAAAAAGACAACACCAATTAAACAAACCCACTGATTCGTAATTTAGAAAGAGGAATAACTTTATGAGCCATAAAAATTAAATTGTAGATCATATGGCTTATACATTTGGGTAGCTATTCTTTTTTAAAACAGAGACAAAATGCTATACATGAGTGTCTCACAATTGAACTACAAATCATGACACATGATTCGGGAAAAAAATTGGCTTATGGAGTGTCAAATAGCATATGGTCCTTCAATGAAGAAAAAAATTTGTGGCCAAAATATCTGGTTCATATTAGAACGACAGCTCAATGAAATTAGCTTCAGAAGTTCAACTCAAAAAGCTTATTAAAAAGCTAGAATCTGAAGATGATGTTACACAAGTCAAATAAAGCAATGGGATTTGATATCTTTGAAAAAAGATGAATGATATCTACTTTGCGCTGAAGGTTGTAGACATGTGTTGTCTTGTCTGCTAAGGTGTCTGCTTCCAATTTGACCAGTTGCTCAGCTCGGGAGACAAGAGCGTCCATAGTGAGGTCAAGCCCCAAGTCCAGAGAGATGCGATCCATCTTCATGATTTCTCCAAGTCTCTGCAATCCTCTCAAATACTGCCAGAAACAACCAAATGCCATTCATGAGTTATTCAAAATTGAAAAAGTTAAGAGAAGCATTTTCAAAAAAATTATAAAGATACCAGTGGTCTAGTGCTAAGGAATTTAATCAAATTTTTCCAAAGAGATGGATTTGACTTGACACTGGTGAAGAGTTTCCTTGTGTAAGCACAATTCTTATTGGAAGTATGTTACCTGAACATAATGAAAGTTAAAAAGATTACTTTCTTTGTTCTGTCAATACACTTAACCTATTCATTTCATCTACAATTTCATCTTATTCAAAATCCACATTGTAACTTTGAAACATAAGACATTTTTTTAGGACAGACAGATTTCAAACATAATTATATTGCTTTGTCTTTACAGATAGCCTAAGGAAAAACAAAGCCAAGACACCAGTTTGCTATTCATTTAACCCATATTCGTCAAAATCAGCTTTAAGTCAAGTAAAATTTGTGAAAAGTAAAAGATATTGATAAAATTTACCTTCTCTTTGTCATATTTAAGACCATCACGCAGAACATCGCCAGTTGCTAACTCCCCTTCTGCACTCCTTAGTCTCTGGTTCATATCGTCTGCTTCAGTCTCAAACCTCTTGGCTCGCTCTGCCATCTCACGATGAAGGCCTAACTCTTGGTTGAGCTGTTCAGTCAGGGATTTGATGCGATTCTCATAATCTTCAACAGCCTAAGGAGAAAAAAAAGAACCAAACAGCTGCTTTAAACTTAAAAGAGGATATATCACCATAACAAAAAACACACAACCCTTAAAAGGTGACAAATTGAAAAATCCATTGAGGACTCTGAGTAAGGGATATAAAATAATATTGACCTCCAAGAAACTCTCTCATGGATTTTTGACAAAAAATACTTTCAAACATACTTTACCAACCACCTGTCAGAAGTGATCACTTGACTGAAGTACTGTTTGTCCTTGAAAGCCCTTCCCTCTTCCTCTATTCATTAATCATTGTATTCAATAATCTCCTGTCTAATGCAACCACCAACAGTTACTTCAGAGACCATGATTTCCAAAAAATTGTCAGAAATTAGAACCACCATACTTGGCCACAAAATAATATTTCATGTACAATTGTCACCAAATCACAAAGACAAGGGATCCTTGACATTAAAGACTACAATAAAAGGGCAACAAAGTGTGGGAGTTAGTTTAACTGTTTTTGCACTATTTCCCTATTCAAAAAGGTGAATCCACAATAAAATGTGATAATAATTAAACAATATCCTTACTAAATGAACCTGAAATGTTTTATGCTTGAGTCTTGGAAAGTAGCCTTTGATAAATTAAAAGTATAAACTGCTTGACAAAAACTAAACAACTTAGAATGTTTACTCACCACATCTAATTCTTTCTTATCACGAGACAGCTTTTGAACTGCCTCTTTGATGTGTTCTTCTGTGGGAGCAACATCTGTGAATATTGTGTTGAGTATGTTTGCAAGTTGTTCACGGAAAAGGTCAAACTGGGTGCTGGTACAACGAATGGACTGAGCACTTTGACGGAATTCCCTGTCCAGTGTACAAAGTCTACTGTCTCTGAGATCCAGTTCAGCTTTAGTTGCGTCTAGAGCCCTTTGATTTGCCTCCAGCCTGTCTTTCAGGAGCCCTATTTCTTTTTCAAGATCATTTCTCCCAGCAATAGCATTGTCACGTTCCTTGACATGTTTGTAAAAGAAGAAAGAAAGAAAATAAAGATATGTAAATATGTAAAAGCATGGAAAGATATGTAAAATTGCTAAAATGCAATCATCCCTTGCTCATTATCAATGAATAATTATGCGGGGAAAATATCGTTTTAGATAAGAATAAATGGGATTTGGCACTGGAAATAAATAACAATAAAAGAAAATGGTATTGGTACAGTGCCTAGATAAGACAAAATTTACAAATAAAGGGGAAAAAAACAGAAAGGTTGGAAGTCGTCCAAAGTCACATTCAAGCCTGGGGCCTGCCACAGAATCCATGGCCTGACCAATGCTAGGGTGGAAAACTCATCCAAAAAGCCATCATTCACAGATTTGGAGTTTTCATGAACTCAAGGTTCTACTCTAAAAATAACAATAGTGAATATGATCTTCTACAGAAAACAGTTTTTCTCATAATATGTGTGTCGGTGACTATTGATGATTTCTCTGAGACTAAGATACCAGAAGAAGCTATTGAGGTTTGTATGTTTTTGTATGCTACTCATATACAAAGCTTAGGTTATTTTAAAGGCAGGGTTTCTGTTTTATAGTTCATTTCCAATAGGGTTTGGATTCACAAGAGCCTCTAAAGATCTCTTCCATTGCAAGGAACTTTTCCACAAAAGGCAAGAGGCTTTGTCTATACAACAGCAGGGAACTTTATTATAGGAGTATAGAATTCACTTGGATTGCTGAGACTAGTGATGAAATAAAGACAACAATTCTCTTAAAGAAAATAAAAAATGAACATACCATTCTGAGATTCTCAATTTCAGATGAATATCGTGTAGCAGTTTTTTGTTCTCTTCCAACTTCAGACACTAGTCTCATGATTGTTTCACGGCTGGCTTTTGTTTCCAAATGGTTTTCAGTCATATGCTCACTCAAAGTGACAATTTTACCTTTCAGCATTGCATTCTCTTGGACCAAATCAGTAAACTGTGTAGAAAGAAATCATAAACATCATCAAAACAATCTTCTTTCATGAACAGTAAAAAGTGCTTTTCAAACACATCGAAAAGGGATGAGATGAAAATGCCAAATTGAACTACAAATAAGGCCAGGATTTTTTACAACTTTGTAAAAAAGCCTAGAATGGAGGAAAGTAATTATCTAAAGGTAAGTAATAAAGGTATCCCTGACCATACCCTCAGTGTCATTATCATCGGTTTTGAAATACTAATCTCAAGTCAGCATAGACAAAAACAGCAACAATAACATTTGAATTTGAAAATTAAAATAATGTTTTCTTACTTTCATAAACACTATTAAGAGAAATATTTAAATGATGAAGCAATAACATATTTCAAAGAAACTTTTCTATTCTAGTAAGAATATCAACTTAATCAATGAGATTGCTACTGTAAAAAGTTAAAGGACTCAAAATTTTATTGAAAGATGTACCTTGCGAACTACCATATCAATTGTAGATGGAGAGGCATCTACAATTTCATCTGTTTGAAGGATCAAGTTATTAAGCTGGTTCAAAACCTCAACCAGACGCCGGGTGCTTGAAAAAGCCTGGTTTTCATTGAGATCTCTCTCCTCAATTTTTTTCCTGAAAAAATGTTTTGAGTAAGCTAAACATATCACACACAAATGAATCAAAGAATAGAGCTGAACACTGATATGAATTGAAGAACAATGTAGAACATTCAAAATGAGGTCTTTGTATCAGTAGTTCTTTATATCAGTCAGGATTTATGTATTTGCACCCTTTAAGGCGCTAAAAAATCTGTTTTTTATAACTTTATAAGAATGTGCTTCATAAACATGCTGCACAGTTACTTTTTTATGTTACCCTCAAGTCATACTGGACATTAAAAAGGAAATTCATAAATGTTAATTCTTGCTCAAAAGACTTAAAATTTAAACTCTTATTGTCCTGGTGATGATTTCTTTTTTGGCAAACTCTTTCCCCCTCCAAATAAATCATTGTTGTTGTTCCTAGCTTAACACCTTCACAAAATTTTTATGTCATAATATAAAGTTACCATTCAATTTCTCTTTTTTTTTTTCACTTAAAGACAGCAAGATTAAGAATACCATCTTAGGGGTTGTAAGATGAAATCCCTGCATCCCTATAGATGACATCTTTTCAGTATTTTAATTCCACTAATTTATTCCTTTCCTGATTTAAATAAAGGGATCAATACCTTAGAACTGTTTCCAGATCTGCTATCTTTTCAGCAGCCTCTCTGTTTTCTCTCTGCAAACTATTGATGGTGAGCTCTCCTCGATTTGCAACTGTTTCAAACGATCCTACTTTAGCCTCATATTCAGAAACTTTCTGTTGCAAAGATGCCACCAATGCAGTAAGACGTGCCTCTGATTCTCTGGTAGAGTCCACAAGATTTTGAAGTTCCCTGATTCTAATATCTTTTGCTTCCATTTCATTCTGAAGCTCTCGTACCTGACAAAAAAAACACAAAAAAACATTCAGTAATTTAATACAACCCTATTATAAGTTACATAAGCAGTAATATTCATGTTGTATATTTGCTTTTCTATTTTGTTATATGTGATACAGGCTATCAACACTACAGAACAATACAGAATTACCCCCCAACCCCCCCCCCCCCCTAAAAAACCCACAAAAAACAAACAAACAAATAAAACAAAACAACAACAAACAAACAAAACCCCTCAAAAACAAAGAAATCCTCCCCCCAAAAAAAAACAAAAAACAACAACAAAAAAACAAACCAAAATAAACCAAAACAAAACAAAACAAGAAACCCAGCAAAGACAGACACCCGAGAAAACGTACCCATATGTAATCTGGGATATGATTGTTAAAATGTGGTTTTTTTTTCAATGATGGTGTTTATCTCTTGAAGTGTTAGTTTACTCTGGATCAAGTTGAGATTCTATTCAGTAGGGAAATAACATGGTTATGAAATTCACATAAGGACGCTGTGATTTTAGAAAAGATAGAGAACCATCATACACATCAAAGGCACTCAATGATTCCATCAAATACCAGTTTAAGTGCATATTATGATCTCTCTGTGTAGACTTGATCACTCTATTTTTCTTATTAACCACACATCAAAAATAAATTACCTGAATTTGGGCCTTCTCATGTTTCACTTGCAAAGTAGCTAGTTCAGTTCTAGTTGAATCAATGGCTGAGAGGTGATAGGTGTCATGCTGTAAGAGTATATATATGAAGATGAAGTTTTAACCTTTTTCATAGTGGGGGAAAGGGGTGGGGGTGTCTGCCTTTACTTCCCTGGCAAACAGCAAAGAAAGATTTTACTCTTTAAATAGCTGTAACATCCCCTTTCAATGTTTACACTTTCCCTCAGCATGGAACATTCCCAACATCAAATAATTTGTTGAAAGGGATTACAAAGAGTCAAAGTTGGGCTTAACTCTCAAAAGGCCGGGCCATTTTCCACATTTACGGCAGGATAAATGTGAGATAGATTTTTCACCTGTGACTAGAAGTCCAAAAACACCCACTAAGCAGCACAGATTGAACAGATGATAATCATGTTTGGTATCATTGTAAAGAATGAAGATTGAAAATGATTCTGTGATGTTCATTTTGAGTGTTTTGTTGTGCATCATAAAAAGAGGCTGTGATTTGAATTCCTGTTGCAAAAATTAAAATTTTAAATAAACATATTTCATGACTAGCCTCTGAATTCCAAGAGAACTCAATTTAAAAATCATAACCTATTGGCATCTGTGCTTAGTATAATCCAAAAAGAATAAAAAGAACTTTGAATTTTTAAAATCCATCCAGGCATTTTATAATTATATCAAGAAATTGTGGAAAGAAGCAATCTCAGACATAGTGGAAAAGAAAGGTTGTAAATTTGTAGATGCAAAAAGGAAGAGCCTTGATAGAGATCAGTGCCAAAAGTTTGAGCATCGCAATTAAACCTAACAACGAAAGTTACTAAAGGTAATGATAAAGAAAGATCCGTGCAAGTAGTGGGCATTTCCCCATCCCATCAATACTCGTATCAGTCACTACTTTTGTCACCACTCCTGGAGCTAAAATCACAATCAGAGTTGACAAAATCACTATCATCATAAAAAAACATTTATTCAGCAGAGAAATGATTAGAAGGCACCCAACATCTTTAATTTTCATTGTTATTACCCATTATAGTTAGCCTCTAACCCTGTGGACACTTCCAAGAAGTGAAAATCATAACAAAAGCTGACACAATGGAATCTTATCACAAAAAAACACCATAAAATTCAAACTGGAGCTATTTTCTTATTTGAACTCTCAATATCAGTATTCTACTTTCGTGTCAATGTGTTTATAGAGATATATAAAAGTTGCACTTTGTGCGAAACACAAAATAATAGTAAAAACAACAATCAATGGAGACAGCATTGATCACCATATATGTGAAATACAGATCGACCCTGTTGATCATTGTTTTAAGATTTAAGCCTGGGTTGTTTGGGTTGCTTTTACAATACCTTATAAAGTCATTTTTCCATGCATAAAGTAATTTTTTTTTACCATTAAAGTGAATGGAGATGTATTACTTCAAACATCAATGCAACAACTCACTCAGCCAACAAAGTCTGTTTCCGCAATATAGTGAAAGGGCGTCAAGTAAATTGAGCAACAATCCTGTTTCAAACTATCAATAAAAAAATGCAATTGAAGAAAAACTGTGTTTTAACCATAAAAATTTGTGAACTTTTATAGCTTCTTAATGACAGTGGTTAAAATGGAATGTTATTCTCACCTTATAAACTTCTGGTGCTCTTGGAATTCTTGGTGGAGGTACATCTACATTAGTCAAATGTTGAATCAAATTGTCTTTCTTTTTCAATTCTTCACGGAATCCTTTGACTTGCTCTTGAAGCTGGGAATTGGGAATTAAATTTTATCTTTCAAATTTTGTCCCAAAATCAATCTCAGATGAACCTCAATATCAGATAGGGAGACAAAACAAGTAAATATAAATATTTTTCCATTTGTAGTCTTTTAAACTGTGATTTACATACACGATAAAAAGAATTGGAGGAGTAAAACTTCCTCTCAACTATTCTCTTCAAATAAGATGAGTCCTCAACATTCTTCCTAGCAGAGAACAAAAGACTCTCAGTCTGCCTTAGTTCCCAACTACCAAAGCCACAAATTGATTTCCTCTTAAACACAAGCCCTAAAGATATGGATGAGTTTTCCAGATATTTCAAAGTAAAAATTAGAACATTAAGAATGAGCATGCTCTAAAACTTGAAAAGATATGCTTCGGGCAATTCACTGAAGCACCATTGCATTTGTACACCAACACCAAACATTCTGTCATGTTTACTGAGTGATTATTTTTCTACGTCTGCAACAAAATCTTCATCAGAAAAACTGAAAACAGAGAATTGCACTTACCTCGTTTATAGCTCTCCATGAGGTACTCCCATCGTATTTGGAATCATGTTTGAGGATGCCAACTGGTGGGTTCAAACTTGAATTTTCCCTCATACGGTAGGCATGCAATTCTGCTTCCAGAGCCTTTATTCTCCTGGCTGAGTTGATGACAGGAAGAGCATCTTTGTCTCTTCCAAGGTCTATATAACTCATTTTGTGTTTAAAAAAATTCTCCTCGAACAAGAAACACAAGACTTGTCTCACATCCAATAAACAGTTACCTTCACTAACACTCGCATAGCAACCATAACAACATGTATACACATTCTCGCCGAGTCTCTTGTGAGTGAGACAAAGTCTTAGGGGAAGTAACTCGGAAATACTTGCTAATACATAATTTGTTTTACGATTGGTATCGGAGTGTACGGAGGTAGCTCCGAACACTCAGATTGGTATCCATCCGGGTAATAATAATAATAATAATAATAATAATAATAATAATAATAATAATAATAGTAATAATAATAATAATAATAGCAATAATAATTGCACAATTATAACGCGCAAAAACTATCCCCACATTGGCAGCAGGCTTCAGGCGCTAAATTAAGATTAATTTTTTTTAAAATGCAATACTATAATCATATTTACAACGCAACTCACACGGATACAAAGAACACACACACTCTCTCTCTCTCTCTCTCTCTCTCTCTCTCACGCACGTACACATACGCGCGCGCGCACACGCAGGAATACATACACAAACGCATAATGCCATCCATCAGAGCAACTTGCTGAAAAAGACTAAATATTTCTTTCGCTAAATTATGTAATAATCCTTTTGATATTCATGCATGTCCAGTACAGTATGTACTTTGAGTTTGAGGCTCCTGGAAAAGTCTTTAACCTAACCAATATCACAGCTTGAAAAAGTGCAATCTTGACCGTGACAAGTGGGAGGATCAAGCAAAGGACAGAAAGCTTTGGCGAGCTGCTGTCTACAAGTCAAGAAAAGCTGTCGAGGAAAAGAGAATTGCAGCATACCAGAAAGCACATCACAGGAGACACAGTGAACCATCAACAAATGCCTTTTAATGCCCCAACTGCACAAAACTCTGCAGATCAAATGCGGGCCTAGCTGAACACAGAAGAGCCTGCTCACGGACTCACACCCGAGAAGCGCCTTCTCCTATACAAGTAGAATAGAATGGATCCTTGCACAGTCATCATCGATATCGATGGACTGCCGATATATATATATATATATATATGGCTTTGACTCGCCTTGGCACTGTGCCAATACTATTTTCATCTATTCCCTGAGTCAGCTCCTCTTTTCTTCATATGTCTCCTACTATGCAACTGTACCACCATGGCCTATTGCGCACATTAATTAGATGGGGGTGCCGAGGGGATATAATAAGAGTTCTTCAGTCCTGTGAGCCAGTATGTAGTTCAGTTGGTAAGGTGCTCGACCCGTGTGTCACAAGGCGTTAGTTTGAACCCTAGCAGGGGCTATCATGGTTTGCCGTGGACAACATGGGTGATACCTGTTGGCATCGAGTGTGAGTTTAGTGAATAATCTTTTCCCTTCATGGATTATTTGGCCACGGCTCTTTCGTGTTTGGGGGCGGCTTGATCTTTTTTTTCTTCTTTAGTGAGGACTACGTGCCGCAACACATTATTTCATTCCGGGGAACAAACAAAAAATAAAAATAAAAACAAAAATATAAAATGAAACAATACAAACAAAATGGGGGGGGGGGGGGGGGGGGGGTTTTGTTGT
>JBCIKM010078610.1:0-14844 GCA_039654465.1 Melibe viridis | reverse complement strand
TCTCTCTCTCTCTCTCTCTCTCTCTCTCTCTCTCTCTCTCTCTCTCTCTCTCTCTCTCTCTCTGTTTCTCCCTCTCTTTCTCTCTCTCTTTCTCTCTATCTCTCTCCTCTCTCCCTGTCTCTCACTTTCTTTCTCTCTCTATCTCTCTGTGTCTGTGTGCCTCCTTGTCTGTCTGTCTCTCTGTCTCCTCTTTCTCTCTATCTATCTTTTGCTGTCTTGCAATATTGCTCTTTATTCTATCCAGGCCTATCTCAATGCACTATTATCATCTGGAAAATCCTGCGCTTTGATCTTTTTCCTTCTTTCTATCAATGTATGTTGTTAAGTCTCTTTTACTGACCCAATCCCTTCGGTTTGCTGGGTTTTTTTCTTTTTGATTGTCGTGATTCCTACAACATAGAAATTTGTATAATTAGAATGCTCAGAGATGTTAAATTACTCTCCATCTAACAGGCTATTGTAGTATAGCTTCATCCAGATATAGAGCTGAGAAACTTTATTTCATATTTGGTGGCCAAGTAACAACAGTTGGCCTAGGTGTACACCTTGTGGCTGAGAGGTTCAGGGTTTGATCCTAATCTTTCCCTTGTTTTCATGCCCTGAGTGTTGCAAGTGCAGCTAATGTGTCAGTACTTTTAATACGTTTTTATTGTGGTTGGTCCTTATAAGGCTTTTACGAAACCATGTACGTTTGACATATCCCATCAATCCCATTGTTTTGTCTTCAGCTTGTCCGATTTAGAAAACTCTGACCTGTAAGTAAAGTCCCACCTCTTGCTTGACACTTACTTGTCATTTTCATTAACTCTTGCTTATTGTAATCCTGCAGCTGTATAATATACAATCTGTAGTACTTATATCTTTCTTGTCCTCAAAAATTTTTTAAACTCTTTATTATACTAGGTGACTAATCTTTCATACATTGTATCACTGTAACCCCAGTAACTGTTTTTTTGTGGTTTTTTTTTATATTCAAATTTCAGTTAATATTTATAATATTCAAACCATCTTTGTCTTCTGATTTTAATTTGAATTGATTTACAAATACCATGTGCTACAGTATATTCCCATGCGAAGAAGGTCGTATCTCTTATTGTTGATAATTGTTAGGCGACTACGAGATGATTCAAAACTACACCCAATCCTATAAAGACTGGTTGGAAACACACAGGATTTAGATATGACGAGAAACCTCAAGTCAGAGCCTGATTAGTCTCTCGAGTCAAACGATGTAGAATCATTGTTAGAGTTCAGTCAGGAAATGGCCAAAATAAAGATGATTTGTTCTTTCTTGAGAGATGAAATAGGTGTTTGAATACCCATGTTAGGTTTCTTTAAAAAAAATTGTTTTTGTTGGTATCATGTTGCAACCATTTTTTGCCTTACAAGCATGTTCCAAGCATGTTTGAACCATTGGTTTCATTTCTTTACTTACCATGGAATGAAATGAAAAAAAAAAATTGTATTTTGAGAATTTGCTGTCATAACTGACTACACAGGTTGCTTTAAGGGGAATATTCTTTTAAAAAAAAAAAACAGTTCACTAAATTTTGTCAAAGAGATAATTTGATTTTGAGGAAATTTTTCCAATTAATCTTGAGATCCAATAACCATCCAAAGACAGAAGGCTTCATTTACATGATTATATCATGAGTGCTTTGATCTTTTGTCCTTTTTTTTGCAATTGTATGTATGACAAGAAATTCAACTTTTTGAGGGTTTCACCGGTGTTTGTGCACTTGACACATTTTTCCAGTCACTTTGACTACCACTGCATTTCAGTGCTGGTTTGTTTTGTTTGTTTTGATTGTTATTTTTAATCTGGTAAGTCTCTAGGATTAATTAATTATAACACAAAGATTCAATGCATCAAAGAGGGAAGACGGGAGGAGTAAATTTGTTTGTGGCCTATGTTCTGGAGTTTGTCACATTGTGTGAAAGCTGAAACTTATTTCAGCATTCATTGTGAGTCGATTTTCATCCGTCTTTTTCCTTGTCTTCTTCATTCCTATGAGTTGTGCATGTATGTGGCATGATCTCTCTCTCTCTCTCTCTCTCTCTCTCTCGGAAAGCATGTCCCAAGTCAACTCTGTCCTCTTGGCGCTCATCATACTTATGTCTGTCATGTTCCACTCAACATGTAACAAACTCTAAACTCTGCATGTTGTCGTGTGTGGTACTGTTTTGTACGGTCATGATCTTGGATGAAATCTTAGGTTATTATTCCCCGGTAAAGAATTGAAATAGCCAAAAAAAAAAAAAAAGATAAAAAATGTGGGTTTTTGCAAAAGTTTGGAAAATTATCCAAGTTTTGTTGGAACTTAGTATCAGAAAGATACAACTATCTGTTTTTCTACAGTGATGTAATTTGTGAAGAGTGGTCAAAACTAAAAGATCTTAATTATGATGCTAAAGATGAAATAAAAATCAGAGTGAACTCTTGCCCAATTTCAATATAAAAAATTAATTAGTAACACATAGCAATAGGCTCTGAACTTTAGGATCAACCTCTGTGTAGGTTCTACCATTGTCTTTGAACTTATCCAACAGTCGTTTTAGCTCCCTCTGTGTGTTTTGTAGCTTTGCTACAACTTCCCGAATCTTGACTTGGAGGTAATAATGATAATAGAAAGCATTTATTTAGCCCATATCTACCAGGGTGCTCTATGCACATTACAATACCATTACATGCCTGGCAGACAATGAATCAATTAAGTATTATCTTATCTTATCTTATCTTATCTTATCTTATAGTTCAAACTCTTAAAAAGACTTGAATGTCACCTTGTTGACACACCACATGATTGAAAACTGTAGTGATTATCTGAGATTAGTGAATAAGATCAGTTTCACACGAATGAAGAATAGCCTAAGAAGAGTTTCATTTTATGTCTTTCTGATGCAGTCAGTGTTTTCAGATGAGTGAACTTTTTCAGGGGGTTTTTCTTCCACATCAACTGTTAAGCAGATGGATGTAATAAAATGATAGTAATAGAAAAAAGAATTTTGGACTGATCCTGTTTTTTTTTAAAATTAGTGTCTTGCCCATGTTTTTCTTAATAGAGAAATTTATTTTCTACTCTTTGCAAACCAATTAGTGGTAAGATGATTGGTAAAGTAAAGGACTCTGTCGTTGCTTACTAATGGAATGCCTGTGATTTAAATCTTACAGGATGAATTGATGTATCATGTGTATCATATACTTTGATACTGTTCTATGCATGATAACGAGCAGAAAACTGTTGAAAACTTATTAACTTCTTGTGTTCTTTATGAATCTTTTATCATTGTCATTCAGTTTGGTAGTAGGTGTCCCTAAACTCTGAAGTCCTAAGGAAGTATGAGAGGATATTGTAATTTATTAACTACTGTTTGATCCAAACGAGAGCAGCTGATTGGTCATGGAAAATCTTTTTTTCCCATGTACCCTGCGCTCTGTAAACTTGTACTTTATATATTATTTGTAATCTGCTTTTGTGAATGTTTTGTTGTCTTTGCATGTTGGGGTTGTCTTGAAAAATGTGTCAACGAGTTTTCTTTTGAGAATAAACCTCTTAGCGAATGTCTCAAAAGAGAAAGAACGGAAGAGTGAAATTGTGTGAGCTTTTTTCACAGATAGTGCAAACTAAGCATTTGGGCTACAGAGGGTGATACTGAGGGTTCCTTATTGTTTGGCAAACTGCAAACTGGGTTGACGTGTCTTCACTTATCTTCAGAGTAATGATGTCATTGCTTGTATGTCAAAATGTCTTGGTTTGAACAGTAGAGCTCTGGAGATCAATAGTTTCTGAAGAGAATGGGAGAGTACTCTGTTGGACTTCCCCCTAAATATGTAGAACAGCACAGATTGAAGCCAGTCATTCAATCCCAAGGGATTTTTTTCAATGCATTTGTTTCTTCCAACTTCCAACTTAAAATCTTTACCACTTTGCTCCTCTTTACCTTTCTAGTGAAAGTGAAATTTTATTTCTGATTTTCCTGTGTTGACTAAGAATTCATTTTATTGATTAAATGATAGTTATATAAACCATGCAGTTTGTTCAAATCATTTGTAACAGATTAACACTACAAACTGTAAAACTAGCTGTGATCTTCGGGTTTAAAATAGGGAAGTGACATTGTAAAGTTTTCTCATGTCAAAGTATGGCCTTTTCTTCAGATAGAATGCCAGTACGGAGATACAATTGGATACAGGAATATAATTGATGAAATAAAAAGGCTAGAACAAGACTTTTGGATTCATAGGAATGGGCTAAAAAATTGTTTGAATCCAGGTAGTACAGCTGTAAAAAGAAGCTGTAGAATTACGACAAGTTTCAATTGTATGATTAATCTTCTTCAAATACTTAAGCAAACAATATCTTGCTAAATAATCAAATAACCTTATGCATTTAATGAGAAGTGAATGTCAGTCATCTCATCTTGGGTTGAAGACTTTTTCGCCCTCAGGTTTTTGCTCTTACTTAAGCGAGCACCAAATCACAAATTGATCGTCTTATTCTCATTAATGTTTGTTAACCTTGTCTTTGATACTTATTGATTATTTTATGTGTGGATGAAATCTAGTTGACGGGTTTGTTTGTTTTTAAAAGAGACCAGAAACAAAACAAAACAAAAGAGTGTCATGCCATCTTAATGGATGAATACCTCTCCCCGTCAGCTACCCCCAGAAGTTTGAAGTGAACGACTCCTGCCTGTTCCAGCAGGAGCAGTTGGCTGACAGCCTGCGTAATTCGGGCCTGGATGTGACACGACTCAGCACCCCCTTCTCTGCCAGACCCATGCTGGGCATTGGAGGTACGCAGCATGGACAGGCTTAACCCCCTCACTCTAAACCCGTTGACCATACCAATAATCTTTTTCCCTGGAGACCAATTTTCTCATGCTCCTATATTTATTATAATTTCTTTTCAATGGAGCAGTAGGTATGTGGATAATTACTCTGCCCAAAGTCACAAGTCAAATGTCAACAATTTAAGATAAATTTGACAGTCAGAATATCCTTTTGGCGTCTTAGTCTATAGATTTTTTACTCCAACAATGTCAATTCAATTTCTGGTTTCAGTTGGTTCTGGTGAAGGTTCTCTAAGTGTCAGTGATGTTGGTTCCATCAACATTGAGTTTGAGAACAGTGTAGATGGCTCACCACACACCCCTGTAAGCTTGTTACTTTTTTCTTTTGTCTTTTTTTTTCTTGTCATGAAATGTATAATTATAATATAATTGATAACCTTTCTGGAATGTATGAAAGTCTTATGTGGATGGACTTTTACTGATTTTAAAGTTGAAATTTGAATTTCTTGTGTCATTATTTGTCTGATGAGCACTTTTATTACTAAGGAAGTGGTGTCAAGACTGAAATAGCTTTGCTTGTAGGACTTGAAAATAGTTTCAGCTTCAAAGATGTGGAGCAGAAACACTGGGCTATTTGTACTGGACTCTCTCTTCTTGTTCATTTAATTGGCTGACTCCGCTATGCTGAGCATAAATGTCAGAAGTAAGAATTAATTTGGAATTTTGCCAGGACAGTTGCCTTGTGGCCTACTCTTTTTGATTTTCAACTGCCAAAGGTTGTTTTGTGTGAGCAGTGTGCACATGTGACCTCTGAGTTTATCATCTATCTCTGATAGGACTAGGCGCTGAGTTCTAAAAGTAAATCTCAAATAATATTTAAAGCATTTTTTTTTAGTTGTCCTCATGATGATGATAATATCAATCAATCTTCTTCCCTTTCTTTTCCAGAGGAGAGCGGATGAAATTACAGTAGAGTCGTTGAAAAAAATGCTCGGTGAGTTGGTTTGGTGTTTAGGAAATTTGGCTTGCGCTAAAATTCTATAATAGTACCAGCTGAATCCTGTCTGAGAGAAGTAGTGTTCTATTGAAGTTTGTATTAGTTTGGGGGAGTAAACCTGATTAAGACTTGCTTGTGGAAAATTAAGGTAGGTAGCCATTATAATAAAACAGATTATGCATGAGGATCAAATATTCCTAGGCAGGGTTTCAATTTCAGTCATTCTAACGAGAGTAAAATAAAAATTTGAAGAAATGTAAATACGTTAAATTTTAGCAACTTATATCAATATCTTTTTGTGCTTATTGAGTGATTCAAAAACTTTTCCAGCACGTAAAAGTATCTTCATCAAACTTTGATTTTGATTGATGTTTGACCTGTTGCAAAATTTGTCAAACCTCCCCCTTCTTCCCCCCCCCCCCAAAAAAAAAACAAAAAAACCCAACAAACCAACAAAAAACAAAACAAACAAAAAAACCAAATGAAAAAAAAAAATATGTTACCATATTGTTGTTACGACTATTTAAAACAGATGAATACCCAGAATTAAAAGACAAGTAAGCAAAATCTTTTACTGAACCAGACTGGTTGAAATTTTAGCAGGCTTAGCTCATTAGCCAAAGAGAGATTTCAGGTGTAATTTTTTAGTTTTATAAAAGCTGCTCAGTCGTCACTGTTTCCTCTTGTTGTAGCTGATGACGGGTCAGCCAACAAGGCAGAGGAAGAACGTCATCGGAGGGAGGTGGTCAACATGTTTAGATCTGCTCCTTTTGAGGAGATATCTGCTCACCTCGACTCAAAGGTATGGGAAAATAATATATAAAAAAATAAGGTTCTGTTTCTGTACCTATAAAGATGGAGGGATAAATGATTAATGAGTATACAACAATAGCTACACCCTGTGGTAAATCAGCTCATTGGTCTTCCTCAATGAGTAGATACCAACAAAGGCAACAGCAACTATTGTTTGGCTTAAGATGGGGTATTATCCCTTATTTATTACTCATTACGCCACACAAGATTAGGCATGGTGGGCTGATCATCTGCCTGTCTTCATTTCTTGTTTTCCAGAGTTTTTACACTGCTAAGGTGGTATGAAGGGAAAAGGATAACAAAACAAAATAAAACAGCAATAATTGCTGGACATGGGCATGCTAATGCAAATTCTAGAAGGAATTTTTTTAACCTTCTCAACTCCTTGCCAGGTCTGCATTACTGCATGACACTTTTCTACTCCTGACATCTATTCATAATGCAATCTACTATCCACAATGTACAGCCAACCTCATGGAGGGTTCTATGTTAACCCAGTCATCTTGAGTGGAATGTAACATATACAGCTTTAAAGAGAAGCCAGCTGATGCACTGATATCCTAGATCAATTTCCCACTGCCCATAAACTGTCCAGAAACAGGCTATGTAAATTAATGCATTAAAATTAAAGCTCTCAATTAAATCTTACTAATTTTTTTTTCTTTTGCCATTCTCACTTACAAGACAAGACCAAGATTTTCTTTCATAGTCATAGATTGAGATAGAAGAGTGAATGAATTTTCAGAGTTATCATTCTGAAAATAAGAGTTTTGAATTTCCTCTCCTCACTTTCACTCTTTATTTTGACAGTCCAATCACTTCCAGTCAAAGCTGTCTGAGATTTTAGACCTGATATCCCCTGACAAGACACCCACGGAGCCCCCGTCTCAAGACATTTCCTTTCCCAAACTGTTTGTATATTAGTTCAATGAGTACAGCAATAGTACAGAGAGCTTGAAGAGTGTGTGGCATGAGTGATGCTGTGGTCAATGAGATTGATTGTGATATGCATTTTATTTGAACCAAAAAGTATCAGACTGATGGATATTAGAATTGGATTCATTTATTGTGCTTGTCCATTCTCCATTATGCTTTTTGGACAAATTTTTCATAAGAGTGAATTCCCCCCCCCCTCTTTTCTCCAGTATGCTAAACTGTTCCTTAACATGAAAAAGTCCAAAGCCAAACTCTAATTTTCTCTCTGGGGAGGAGAAATTCAGCCTAGTGTAATCTGACCAAAGTCAGTGAGATTTTGAATGATCCTTTATTATTTTTATTTTGAAAGCTATCTAACAAGTGATTGACGAAATGTATGATATGGAATTACTATTTTAAATATATATATATATATATTTTTATAGCCTAGTATGACCTGACATTGCAAGCTGTAGAGTTTACTTGGATAAATTCAATTTCTTCCACTCAATAGAGAAAGTGACTAAATGTTACCTCATTTAGCTTTTTTCTTTCAAACTTCTTAGTCTCAACTCCAAGTTTTGAAAAAAGAGGAATCTTTTCGTGACCAACCTCCTCCATCCTCTTTTGTATCTGATTTGTAACAAGTTGAAATGAGCATCAGATTTAAAACAAATGCATTTAAATTTAGGCTTTCCTTTTAGGCTGTGGTTATATTTGGACAGTGACTGATTTAGGTGTAAGAATCCAATTAATAATAGTATATCTTGGACTTAGACATAGGTATTTTAATTGTGTTGAATGATTGCTGATATGAGAAGAAACCTTTTGTGATGTTTCCTGCAGGAGATTACACCTGCACCATTTATTAAGCTCACAGGATTGATGACCCTGTATTGTCTCCCTTTACTTTATTATTTCTTTTTGTACAGTCATGCTGTAGATCCTAATGAAATCCATCTTAAAGCGTTTATTTTAGGCGACTAGCAGAATAGAGTCGTCTTGCTTGAGTTTTTTCTGATAGTTGGAAAATTTACAAACGGACTGTATAGTCCTTGACGATCTTTTTAATGCAATTCACAGTCCGTTGGTTAAATAATAGATTCGTCATAAAGACACGCGTGGGTAGTTGGTGGGTGTTGCTAGTGGGCTCTTCTACTTCTGTTTCTCTCCTTTTACATTTAATCTATCGTCTTTTTTTCGCCCCTTTTCTTTTTGTTTCAGTGATCATCCCCTACCTCTCTTCTCATGCCTTTTAGAACATGTCTCCAGCGTTGCAAGTTAGGCATGCTCAATACTTTTGTTACACAAAAGGTGTCCATAGACCCCTGGTCTTCTCGGACCATTATACTGTTGTAGATGATGGACATTCTTTATTTTTCTTTGGGGAGAGGATACTTTTTGTCATTGTAAATGTAAACCATATCTCTGGTGTTGATATGTATGTGTATTGAGAAATGATATTCATTGTTTAAGTGTAAATCATCTCTCTGTCATTTGTGGTTCATCTGTTCTCTCTATCATCTTGGCTTCTCTATAATCCTCACTTGTGTGTCGTGGGGCCCTAAAACCACCAATAAACAAACAAGCAAAAAGGCATGCTGAAAACCCCTGCAAGACAACTCTACTCTGATTAAGATAAGCCAATGGCATGAGTTTGTACCTTGTGCTGCAATACACTCACCAAAGAGTGTTCATGGGTCTGGTCTTTCCTTTTCAGATGGAGAGGATTAAAACTGTGTATTGATCTGTAATTTTTGTGATTTGTTTTTTATTTCAATACCTATTTACTTGTGGAGGTTGACTTTTAGAGACTGCTCACTTTCATTATTTATGTACCTTTCTCTAATGGCTTTGTCTTACTTACACAATTATCCTTGACTTAATCATTGACATTGTCAGTGTCAGGAGTTTCTATGATTCTTGGTGTCTGCTTCCCTTCATTGCCTACTGTTTCACACAAATGCAGGGTGATTCAAAAAGAATACAGCAAAATCAGTATCCAGTTTTTCGTGTCTTTAGCTTTTTGGTGGACAGAATCAGTGATAATTTGACAGAGTAATGATCTCCGTTTGAATGGGTATCAATTTCATCTCTTGTTATTTTAACATTTGAGTGCTACAGAATTTTGTGGAGATCAGTCAAAATGAAAAAGTGCCACAGAAATGGTTTTGAAGAAGAGGTGCTCTGTGTGCTTGGCCTGCCAAATCTCACGATCTCTGTGTCGTTTTCTTGTGTGGGCATATTGTTAAAGACAAATTCTATAGACAGCAGGTGAGGATGACTTGAAAAAAGATTTAACAACAGTTGCAATCATGTTGATCCATGACAGTGACACTAAAGCGCATGTGGGAGGAATTCTCATATTGGCTTGATATGTGGTGGTCATTTGTAAAACATGAAAATGAAATAAAACTGTGTCTATAAAACATGTATTTATGTTGGAAATTTGTACTTTTTTCAGTTTTTGACACATACCTGATGGTTTTGCCATATCCTTTTTGAATCACCCAGTATTATCATTCAAAGCAGCTTGGGAGTACCTGTTGGGCACTTCTACCTCTGTTTCTTTTCTTTTATACTGAAGCTATTGTCTCACTTTCCTCCTTATCTTTTGCATATGTTTTTGTTTCAGATTTACTCGACTTAATCCCCTTCAGAGAACTGGCAATTTTACTGAGAGGTGCAAGTTTGAACTTTGTAAACGCGTTATTTAAGGAAGTAAACCACTTTGAAAGAAAAAGAAAACAGTTGAAAATCTAGTCATCAAATCAAGGTTAATTGAACCTTTCCCAATTTAGAAACTATAACTTTTCAAGCAATGCACATCAATATAAACGATAGGAAACCTCTTTCTACCTAATTATGTCTTTTCCTGAGAACTTCTCCTGAGGGGCCTCGACATTTTCCTGATTTTTTTCTCTTTTCCTTTAGCTAATTTTTTATGGAAGGATTCCGGAAGGCAAGGCAAGGTTTTTTTTTCATTTCCGGCATGTGGCATCTCTATCATTGATGTGTTTTGAGAGATGATATTTCAAGTAAGATGAAACTTTCAGTGTAAAAGAAAAGCAACAGAGCAAAAGATAAGAAACAGAAGTAGAGGTGCCCCCCGTGTACAAAAGTACAGTGAAACCTCAGTATTACAGATCCACTCCAGATGTAACAGGGACCCAGTTGTAACAGGGGTCTTGAAAATCCCTGTTTTTTCTGTCTTTAGTAAAAATTACCGGGACCAGTCGAGCATAATCGATTATAACAGGGGTTCCGAAACCCATCCAATCTCACCAAATATATTACACGTGAAACGTATTACACTCGGGTGAGCTCACTGCTAAAGGCAACGAAGAGCTAGGCTGGTTCATGAATAGATGTGTAAGGCTACTACTACTAGCCTACTGTTAGTACTATCCCTGCACTACAATACAGCGGTCATCAGCCTTGCTGCAGGCGGACAGCGCATACCGGTTAAACACACACACAGCGGTCAGCATGAAAGAGAGGACAGAAAAAGAGACGCTTGTTGCAAACCAGTTGCACACACCGCAACCCACCCCATGACTGCTGCACTGTACGTGTCGGCGAAGTCCATTCATTGTATGCCGAGCTCTCTGCTTTCACAGGTACACGCACACACTCGAATGAAAAGAACAAGGGCTATTCTATTGAAAAAGTGGCCCCATTTGCATAACATGGGTCTGTCTGTACTACACACACACATTGGCTGACAGGACGACCAATCAGTGCGTTCTAATTTCCATTTTGGTTATTTCCCTTGAATTCAGCTATAACAGGACTCGGTTATAACAGGGATTTTAAGCTGGTCCCACCATCACCGTTATACTGAGGTTCCACTGTACTTGCAGAGTGGATGTGTCTGAGAACAATGTTTGCAGCAAGAAGACAAACAGAACCCAAAAGAAAAGGGGGGAAAGTAAGAGTAAGAGAAGCTTCTGTATAAAAAAATATGAAAGTTGAGGAGCCCTCAAAGGACTCCCAGCAACTACACTCAAAACAAACAAAAAACTGTGGTTTGTTAACAACAGTAACAAATATGCAAGACTGAAGAAAAAAAGATAAATTCAATAATTCTGGAGATGCTTTATTTAAATAATAAGCAAACAACCATTTCTAAAGACAACACCAAAACCACACATAAAATGGCCTGATTTGGAGGCAGTTGTTTCTAACTGCTTGTACAACCCTTACTCATGGTTGATATGATATGGAAAATAATGTAATAAATAATGGTTTCTGTAAAATATAAATGCTTAGATTATATAATTGCCTGAGGGAATAATGAAAATCAGAACATTTTCAGTTCATTTCACCACAATTGACAAGATTCAATTGAAACTTTGAAACCATATTTTTTTGTTTTTTGTTGTTGTTGCTCCTCAAACCTATTAAACTAATAAAAAGATTTAAAAACCACACCTCAAAAGGAAAGACATGCCAAAACCAACAACTGATTGAAAGTAATAAACATCAACGAAGCTCTGTTTAAAATTTGGAACCACAGAGGTAATTAAGCTTGCACGGCTTCAACAGTACTGCTAAAGCCACCATTGTAGATGAGAGAAACCTCGCACTTCATTTTGATGGGAGGAATACCAGTGCCAGCATAGTCGCTTTCAGCCTTCCTTTTAGGAGCAGTAACTTCTTGCCTGATGGATAAATAAAGAGACAAATTTGAACTTAACAGCTGGCAGGTGCCCATAGTTCTCCATAAGCTGGTCAATTATCATGGGTCTCTACTCCAAATCTTGAAAAAGGAGGAATTCTTTTTTACTCCAACTTCCACTAAGATATCCATATACTTGAACTGTTTTTATGGTATAAAACATTTAAATAAAGCGTGTCGTTTTTACAATTTATACAATAATCTCTGTGCTATTTATGTACAATGCTGGGCTGCATACCAATGACCAACAGTGGAGAAGCAACAGTAACAGAGACATTGCAGATGTGCAGTAGCGGAAATCCACTTTATTGTGGAAAATGTAGACACATGCTAATCAAGTTATGCTACTGCCTCACCCTAGTACATGAGAGAACAATGAACACGAGGCATAAAAGAAGGCACTCCTCTGAAGGAAGTCTCTTAAATGGCTCTTTGAGATGCAAGTTTGAACTTTGTAAATCTGTTATATACAAAAGCAAAACAACTTTGAAAAAAAAAAGAAAAAAAGAAAAGGTCAGAAATCGAAATCTGGGAAAATGAAGAATTTTCAAAATGGGGTGTCCACAATCAAAACAGCAAACATGCTGCTAACTGACTGACCATTGCATTAATGAAGGAGAAAATTCTTTCAAACAATAAAACAATTACATTTGGTTTTTGAAGAGATGCTCTAAATGGCCACCATTCACTTGGTAATGCTTTGGTCAGTTTAGAGAAGAAAAATTCAGAACCGGGCAATTAGAGTTTATGGGTAGTCAGTAAAAATATCATTGCTTAAATTAATACAAGACAGTCTATTATCTTGAAACTGACAAAACAAAATTGCCTGAAGTTTCTCTATTACCAACCAATATTTATTTCAAACTGTTTAATAGTTTTTAAAATAAAAGGCCCTTCAAGGGGCATTATTTTTGGTCAGTGCGTAAATTGAAGATTGAAAAATGTAATATTAAATTAAGGTGGAATGTAAGAAAGGGGAGGGGAGGGGGGTATATTTGAACAGTCCCTTAGCCAGTATTTCAAGAAGAATTAATGTTTTTTTTTATTTTTCACAAAATATTTCACTTGATCAGCATAAATAAGTTTTGAACTATTCCTTTAGACAATGTTTTGGAAAGACTACCAAGTTTACAGGTTTAGTAGACTCACCAAACACTAGCACAGCTGAGGTAGAAACACTTTGGTCTGGGCATCCCATTGAAAGTAGAGCCAGCAGCCATGGTGTAAGCACCCATGTCTGCAAAGTAAATCCACTCCCCCACCTCCATCTCTGGCAAACGACACTCCTCTAGGATGCAGTCCAGACCATCACATGTTGGTCCCCAAACAGAAGAGGTAAATGTATTGGGATCAGACTGAGGATAAATGAGATAAAATCGATTTACATCCAGACTTCATGATGACCTCTGCACTGCTACTTAGCAAAAGAATGTTTAAAACAAACACACAAACAAACAAAACAAAACCAACCCCCCCCCCCCAAAAAACAAACAAACAAACAAACAAAAACGAAAAAACTAATGGTGAAAATTAAATACAGTAATACAAATCCACAAGTCATTTATTTAAAACATGAGACCTTCATCCTTAGAGGTAGAAACAAACTCATAACCAACAAGACAAGTGGATAAAATCATAGAAATGTGACAAGCTTTTGCCCATTCATGTTCCAACTTTTTTGTCCTTGGGGACAGCTACTGCACATTTGCTTCATCAAGTGTGCAGTGGCATAGTAACACACCAACTTGACAAGAAACACACCCTTGCACTTATCCACTTGTCAAATTACCACTGGAATTAGTACAAACAGGTAGGTCTTCAAGGCTGAACGCTATGCCATGACCAACAAATGAAGACATGCGCATAAAGAAAAAAATTACACTTCCAAAGAAAATCAGACTGCTGCACTTTGCAAACAAAAACTGTACTTAATACCATAAATTAACAGCAACACTCGGCTTTTATGCATATTATTGAAAAGACGGGAAAAAAGAAATTGTCAATCAGATTTTTAATACTTAATAGTACACTTTCTTTCACCAGATTTCATGACATGCATGTGGTAGTTAACTCCACGTTTTTGCATTATCTTGTTCTTGAAACATGTTTTGGCACATAAAACCAGAGCTGCCAACCCTCTCCCATTAAAGAAAGTACAATAGATCACAAAAAGTAATACAATCAGGGGGGAAAAAAATACAATCTTAGAACTGACGCAGGGACAGACAGAGACCTATAAAGAGAGAAGGGTGATAGGTCATTGAATTGAACTAACTTTTAGAAGAATATGGGCTAGTAACTCACCAGCCCCCCCCCCCCTCCCCTCTTCGAAACAAAAAAATTAAACAAAACCCATAATATTCCTCCTCCCCTCGCTCTATCTCTCTCAGATCGGAGCCCCAAATGACTTTTTGCAAAATACAGATTCCCCCCACCCCCCCTACAGCCATGCGGGGAGGAAATCTCTGGAAAAAAATAAACTCCAGGGTTTTTCCACAGAGGCTGCACTGGTAGCTCTGTCTCTTTAACTCCCTCCCTCACCTTCTCTCTCCCATTTGAAGCCTACTATTAACTGGTTAACTACCACGCGCCGATACATCGGCGCAAGCACACTTCCGTTAACTACCACGAGCCGATACATCGG
>JBCIKM010078388.1:0-14849 GCA_039654465.1 Melibe viridis | reverse complement strand
AAGAAGAAGAAGAAGAAGAAGAAGAAGAAGAAGAAGAAGAAGAAGAAGAAGAAGAAGAAGAAGAAGAAGAAAGAAGAGGAAGAAGAAGAAGAAGAAGAAGGAGGAGGAGGAGGAGGAGGAGGAGGAGGAGGAGGAGAAGAAAGAAGAGGGAGGAGGAGCAGGAGCAGGAGGTGCAGGAGGAGCAGGAGGAGGAACAAGAGTAGGATGAAGAGGAGGAGGAGGAGTAGGACGTAGGAACTATTAACTAATGTTGGCTCATTGTTCCATTTCCTTCATGGGCCCCTGCCTCCATCACCCCTAGAGACCAGGTGCGGGCTGTAAAGAATATCATGAAGCAGTCGAGAGACCAACATCCTCAACATCACCACCAACAGCAGCAGCTACAACAACAACAACTACAACCCCAACAACAACAACCACAACCACAACAACAACAACAAAGGCACCTTCTGCAGCAACAACCACCACCACCACAACAGCAGCAGCAGCAGCAGCAGCAGCAGCAGCAGCGACAAATCCTGCCCCGCCCCACGCAACAGACCATCGACGCCGCAGTGTCCACACCTGTCTCTGGTCAGACCACACCCCAGTCCCAGTCTCAGTCTCAAAGCCAACAAAGCCAACAAAGTCAACAAAGTCACAACATCTTCTCATCTCCTTTCGCAGCAGCGACTCAACAACAAACTCACAATAACAACTTTTATCACCACCTTAAACAGCAGCAAATACAACAGCAACAGCAGCAGAAACAACAACCCCAACAAATTTCAAAACAGCAGCAGCAACAACAACAACAGCAGCAGTTCGCACCAAGCTGTTTACACGCACAGCTTGTGCATCAAGGGAAACTGTCCATACAACAGCAACAACAGTTTTATACAACTACAACTACTCCTTCTACCACAATCCATGGCGCTCATAATCTACAACCACATAATAAACACCACGAGCACCAAAACAAAGACAACCACCAACACCAACAACACGAACAACACCAGTCGGATCCTGCCCAAAAATGGGCGACGAAGACCTCAGAGCAACCACAGAGCAGCAGACCTCCAAACACCCCCACACACCCCTTCAGCCACACCCACACACGCCTCAATCCACAGGCCAATCAGATGAAGCCCAGTAATAATACTCAGGCCCTTAACAACTCCAAGGCTGCTCTTCAAGAAACTCTGGTTCACCATCACCATCAACCAGTGATGACCTTGACCTCCAAGCCGCTCCAGGAGTGCTCTGTTGAAGCGGAGACGGGAGCTTCTACGGCCGCGAACACCAATTCCCGGCCAACACAAGACCTCGCCTCCACTATCACCACTACTGCCATTAGCGGTAGTGTTGTTAGTCCTGGCTCCGCCTCTAACCTCGGTAACGGCACCCGACTTAATAACGACCCGGCTGTCATGTCCTTTTCCCTCGCGGGGCTATTAGCCGCGGCGGGAGCCACAAAGACATCAGGCGGAGTAGGTGGCGCCAAGATGCCGTGATGTGTGAATGAACAACTTCTAACTAGCGCCAAGTTAAGACTAAGACAGTGGCGGAGCGATGAATGGTGACCATGGCGGAAGAGGAGAGCATAAAAAAGACAGTCGCAGTCGCAATGACGGTCAAGTTTAGAAGACGGCGAAAAAACTAGTACTAGTACAGCCGGTGGGAGAGAGGCGCCAGAAGAAGAAGAAAAGATGAGGAAGGAGATAGTGACCCTCGTTAATTTTAACAATGGCGATAGGAGAGATGGGAGGGCAGCATAAGACAGTGATCACGGTGATGGACAAGACAGGGGAAGGCTTCAGGCGGGGCAAAGTCAAGACGGTGACTTGAGGATGCTCATGATGGTGGTGGGAGAACAAAAGAATACAAGTCGCCATGGCTACTGAAGAAAAGGGAGGACAGCAGCAAGCACTGAGTTGACAGTGAAGGAGCTGGTGGTGGCGACAGCTGACGGGAGTAGAGAAGAAAATGGCCAGCGCGTTCACCGTGGTTCCATTCCTGTAAAGATTGTTTGATTATTCTTAATCCCTCCACCACAGCCAACTAAAATAAAAATTTCTCCCCGTCACTCTGCCCTGTGGTAAATTGGCTCATTGGTCTTTATCAACGAGCAGATACCACCAAAGGCAACAGCAACTATTGTTTGGCTTAAGATCGAGTAATAGCCCTTGTATTTCTCATTATGCCACGCAATATTGGACACGGTGGACCGATCTCCTGTCTGTCTTCATTTCTTGTGATCCAGAGTTCTTCCTGGTTCCGTGGAGGAGCTTGGTCCCGACACTGCTTAGGCGGTATGAAGGGATAAGGATAACAAAACAATCTCCCTGTCACAATGACACAAGCAAACCGCTCTCCCTCTCCTCTTCTTAGAAAAAAGGTTAGAGCCTGGCGCAAAGCCGTGGTTGGATTGCTGGTGGCGGTGGTGATAAATCTGTTGTGGTGGTAATGGAAGCCCAAGTTGACATTGGAAATGACACACGACAAATCAACAAAGCGTCGGTTTATGGCTTATGATTTATAGTGTGTTGAGACGCAGCCACATTCCGAGGAAGGGATCACACATAAATGAGAGCAACAACAACAACAACAAGTACAGTACACAGCCTGGTATTTCTTCAGTGACACTACACACTACAGCACAGATGGAGAAACTGCGTGTTATTTTCATCCCCTTTTCTCCATCTTATCCTGCTTCCCTGCTTCTTCTTCTTTTCCCTCTGTACAAAGGAGCAAAGAATGCAGCGGTTTTGGGCGCCAAGTCCCCCTTCAATAAAGTAGTCCACTACTGCTATGATATTTAGCATGGACTAATGCAACTAAAAAAAGTAAAAGGTGTCATAGTTGCTGGTTCTGTTTCAATGTTTGTTGTTTATTGGAGGTTTTAGGGCCCCACGACACACGGGGGTCACAGAGGAGCCAAGGGCAAAAGTAAGATTACAGAATATCAAAAGAGAGAACAGATCAAATCCCAAACAATGGGGAGATGATTTACATTTAAAAAAAAGCACAACAACAACAAAAAACGAATATATTATGTATATTATCTATCAAAACGCATCGAACAAGACAACAAAAAACAGGACATCACAGAATAGGGGAATAAGTAAGACGATAGCTTCAGTGTAAAAGAAAAGAAACAGAAGTAGAAGAGCCAGCCAGGGACTTCTCCCACCAACCATAAAACACAGTAGAGCACCCACAGACCGATACATATTACTGACATTATGTATGAATCACGAAAAACAGCTTGGGAGATTCGACAGGAATCCTTTGTATCAGTAGTTCTTTATTTCAGTCAGGATTTATGTATTGATTCCATATGAGTATGAGGCGCTTCAAAATAATAATAATAATAATAATATGTTCTTTAATAACCAGCAGTTCTGCCTTATGAGTTTGATTTATAAGTTTAAGTGTGCTCCACTGCACCGGCATTTTATTATTATTATTATCATTACCATTATTATCATCATCATCATTATTATTATCTTGAAATCATCATCGTTATTATCCAATGGCTGCCACCCGAATTACAAAATTATGTTCCATAACACGCTGTGTGATAAATCGGAGCATTGGTCTTTCTCGTGAGCAGATACCACATAGGCAACAGCAGCTATTGTTGTTAGGCATGGGATTGAGTAATACCCCATATGTATTGCTCATTATGCCACCCAAGATTAGGCATGATGGACTGATCATCTGCCTGTCTTCATTTCTTGCGATCCAGAAGTTTTCCTCGCTCCTTGGAGCTGGGTCCCGACACTGCTAAAGCGGTATGATGAAGGGATATGGATAACAAAACAAAACAAAACAAAAATGTTCCATATAAACAAACTTGAACCCAGGATATTTCAGAGACCCATTTCAATTTCATGTGTAAAAAAGTTCTTTTAGGTTCTGGATTGTGACCTTGCAGTTAAGTGTTAAGTAGGCAGAACAAGACATGATCATGGCTTGTGGGGATGACATGACCATTGGATCCAAGACAAGCTAAAAAAATAAAAATGTAAATTCCTGGAGCAGAATGGGTGCATCTCTCGGCTCATGTTTTTGTTTGTTTATTGGAGGTTTTCAGGCCCCAAGACACATGAGGGTCATAGAGGAGCCCAGAGGAAAGTAAGATGAAAGAATTAGTTTAAAGAGGGAACAGATCAAAGACAAACAGCAGAGAGATGATTTACACTAAAAGAAATAAATATCATCTCTCCAATCATGTGACACAAACGAAAAATGATTTATAATGATAAAAAATATCATCTCCCCAAACAAAAATAACCAATGGCCATCACTCCTGACAGCATAATGGTTCAGGAAGACTCAGGATCTTTCATTTAACTTGTGACCCTACAGTTATGGACCAAAAGGCATGAAATAAGGGATGACCACCGAGTTGCAAACAAAACAACAGGACATCACCACAGAAAAGGGGAAAAAGTAAGATGATAGCTTCAGTGTAAAACAAGAAACAGAAGTAGAAGTACCAACCAGGGACACCCACAAACCTACCACAAGACGATAGTTTCAGTGCAAAAGATATGACAGAAACAACTTATAACTGCAAATTTTTAGAAAGTATTGAAAAGAGCGTTAGAAAATACAGTAAACAAGAAGAAAAGACAAGAGGATAGAGAAGAAGAGCCCATCAGGAATATCAGCCACACATCTGTAGAACTACATTAATGCAATACATGACAAACACATGCAGGGCATATGCACATCTCACAAGATAACATTCATTTTAAAAAAAAGAATTAACTGAAGAAAGACAGAATTTTTTTTCTTTAAATTTCAGTTTAATGACTATTCACAATGATGAAAAAATGATTAAATGCTTACACAGACTAAATCAACAACTACACCGAAAAAAAGTTCTGGCCAGCGGAGGCTGAAAAACTATGAAATATTTCATTCAACCAAGGATGAAAGTCATGAATGAATGGAAATGTTTAAAAAAGTTAACAAAGTTAAAAGATAAACAAAAAAACCCTTCAAACAAACAAACAAACAGTGGATGATAAACGATGAATGGTCTGAACACAATAGCTTACTTACTTGTGGTAAGTAATAACATCCAGGCACAAAAATTGATAAAAAAATGTACAGGCTATTAAAAAAAACCCCAAAAAAACAAAACAACACAAGACATAAATAGAGCAATTTGTAAGAGGACCAAAAATTGCAATAAATAATATAACAGTATTTTGGGGAAAACAAAATTCACAACAATAATTGAATGCTTCTTGAGAAATGCAGGCATTTGAAATAGAATTTTGAAATCTCCTTATGCTCCCCTCCATCCCTTACTTAAACTCGTATAACATAAGTTTTCCATGCACACAACAATAGGAGCAGTGACAATTTTTTTTTTTTTTTAATTAAAAGAAAAAAAATTTGTAACCTGACCAAATAATGACAGGGATTGAGTTAACCAAACCCTGACAACAGAGGGTGAACAAAGTGCGTAGAAGGACAGGAGTCTACTGAAGAATCATGACGAGGACGAAGACTCTCAGGTAAAGAAAGATCTTCATGACAACAAATGTGGATGGCCAGTTGACGCCTATAAGATGTTTAAAGGTGTGCCCATACCACACAGATTATACAGGCATCCAAGACAGCAATGTTAGTTGACGCCTATAAGATGTTTAAAGGTGTGCCCATACCACACAGATTATACAGGCATCCAAGACAGCAATGTTAGTTGACGCCTATAAGATGTTTAAAGGTGTGCCCATACCACACAGATTATACAGGCATCCAAGAAAGCAGTGTAACAATGAGAAACAAGAAGAAAATAAACACAACACACATGTAACATTTTTCACTGATTATTTTCAGTTTGATATCAAGTAGCTTTGAAAACACTAGAAAACAAAAATAAGGTCTTTGACAAGAAAGTTTTGTAAAAAGTATCAGTGACTGAGTTTGTTTTTATTTTCTTCTTACACCTACTACTTCACACTGAACAACATCTTGATATAAAATTCTTTTATTAAATTAGGAGACTTTCATATAACCGTGGCTTTTGTCTCACACAAAATTACTCAATTCCCCTTTTACTCTGTCTCTTTGTCAGACATCATTTCTGGTTTCATCTATTTTTTCTTTTCTTTTTTTTTTTGATAATTTCATCGATGTCCAGGAAAACTGTAGCATGTTAAAAAAAAAATTTTATTTGCTATACTGCAAGTATTTTCCTTTGCGGATCTAACTGGCTTTCTGCTGTAGGAATATCTGTTTCCATTTTCCTCTATTTGACATTTAAAATATGTACTGAAAAGTGCTCAATGGCAATTGACTGACAAAGCTAGTAAATACGAACATCACAATAATAATAAATGTTTTTTTGCTCCTCTTGAAAAGTAGTCACTATTTTCATGTAACCTGACAATATCAAATCTTGCGGCGAAACATATAAAACCCCCCCCAAAAACACTGACAAATCCATGATTTTGATGAAGACCACAATATGTATCTATGTACACATTCACATCCTTCTTTGATAAGGAGTCTGGGCTTGACCTTTGACCTTCTCCTTCTATCTCTCTCTCTCTCAGTGCGGGTAGTAATGTTCATCGTGTTCGTGGGCGTGGGGGTCAGGGAACTCTGTCAGATCGAGAGTCAAACTGTTGCTGATGACGCAGTCACCTTGCTGGAAGAGACACAGATGGGGAGAGGAGGTGGAGGACCAGAATTAACATTGAGCCGTGCCGTTAGACTTCGTTACTTTCATTGTTTATATGATTACATTGGTACGAGTAATTGAGTTGGTAAAGGGCTTTCAAGCATATCAATCATCGATTTTAGGGCAAAATGAAGTGATATAATAGTTTTCAACATTACTATGCATGTACCGGGTGACAGCCCCACATAAAAGGAGCTACACCTAAGTAGCGATAAAATCATAACTTAAAAACATGCACATATAACTAATGAAGATTTACAGATAGTGAGACCAACTAACAACATTAAATGTCGTAAAACTATCAGTGCTATCATTACTTGGCATTGAACAGAATACCCCACTAAATAAGTAGACCACCGATGCAAAGAATAGCTTGGGACATTCCAAATCAAGTAATTTTTATTAGTCAGGATTTCTGTATTTACCCGCTATAAGGAGCTTCAAAATCTGTTATTTATAACCATCATTTCTTTATACTAGACGCCTTGTGGTAGATCGGCTCATTGATCTTTCTCTGTGAGCAGATGCCACCAAGGTAACAGCAGCTATTTTTTGGCTTAAGGTTGAGTAATACCCCTTATGTATTACTGATTATATGCCACGCAAGATTAGGTATGGTGGACTGATCATTTGGTTGTCGTCATTTCTTGTGATACAGAGGTTTTCCTAGCTGGGTCCTGACACTGCTTAGGTGGTATGAAAGGATACAGGATAACAAAAGAAAAATTTCTATCTTTGAGTGTGCTCTTCAGTATTATCCTATATGAGGCTCTAAGTTGCTGCCATAAGTGCCAGAAGGCGTCGCAGTCCATAAGTAAATCTAGGACAACGGGCCAACCAGACAAGCACACCAACCTCAGGGTAGATACCAATCAAGGCATCGGCTCGGTTGTAGAACTCTTCTTTGAGGGATATGACAATGCACTGGAAGTTGCTCTCTGACTGTTCACGGATGTAGGCTGCCACCTGAGAGATGATATAAAAAGGGAGCTCGTGTCAAAACAAACTTTGAGAGCATGTGCTAAATCCAACTTTTCATATGAAAAAAAAAAACAAACAAAAAAACAAGAGAGAGTGCATACTGCCATTTCCAAACCTTCAGATCATCTTCGATAATATAAAAACTGCAAAACAAGCCAAACAAAAAAGGAATTTTTTCGAGTGTATATACATAAAGATTGGAGATATATAGATCATAATTCATATCATCTTTCAAAATCGAAGACGAGGCAAAAGGCTTTGCACTTATTTAGAAGACGATTTAATAAAAGCAGTCGTTCTTAAATAATGGATGACGGGGAGATTGACGGATATGGACAAATTAATGGATGGATGACAGGTTAATGGATGAATCTAAAGACTGAGGGGGATGGATGACGGACCGATGAGCAAAGGATGGAATGGTGACAGATTGACAGTCAGATGGATGATGAGATAGCTGAGTGATGGATGGATGGGTAGATAGATGGATGGATAGATGAATGAATGGGTGGAAAGATGGAAGGATGGGTGGATGGATGGATGGACAGACAGAGAGATGATTGATCTTACCTTGCCAATGTTGGTGTTGTCTAAAGCAGCATCAATTTCATCAAGAACGAAAAATGGAGACGGATGATAACTGGAAAGAAAAAGAAGTAAAGAAAAAAGAAAATACATGAAACATTTACATTTAAAATTTGTTAGTTACAACAAATAGAGCTGATGTGTCTTGATTTCAAAGCCGTGCATGACCAAGTCGTAGCACTTCTTGCAGATTCTCTCAAAGGTGGTCTTGGCCATTTTGGCTCTATGGAGCCTAACTCACCCATCAAAGAAGCTCTAATCTCACTCCCAACACTCCTATAAATTTCCGTAACCCTCTTTTTTAATCCTGAACCATTTCTTTTTCAAATAATGAAAGCAAACTTTAGATAACTTCATCTTCAAACTTCATATTCTCACATCATCATTGATACTTATGTTTAATTACTTATCTTTTGATTATTGTGAGGCACTGAATCTGTCAAATGAAAAATTGCCTTATGGACAATAAAGAACTATTATTATTATTATTATAACAAATACTTAATTCCTGAGACTTTTCCAGGAAAAGCTGTTTCGAGTTCCAGGAATTCAGGCAAAACATCCTGCAACCTGTGGGAAACCCTGTCTCACCTGTTGATGGAGAAGAGGAGGGCCAGGGCTGCCACTGTTTTCTCCCCACCAGACAGGTTGTCCATGGGACGAAAGCGCTTGCCTGGCGCCACACAGTTGTAGTTGATGCCGTCCAGGTAAGGCTCTTCTGGATTCTCTGGGCCAAGAAATGCCTGTGCACTCTGGTTGCGCGCCAAAGCCTGGTAACGTCAAGGGGCAATAATTTTTTTTTCAATTAAAAAAAAACAACAAAACATTAATAATACCAATCATAACAAGAATCAGGGATAGGGTATTGCAAATCTTTTAGAGTATGGTGATGGCCACACTTAATACAAGTACTGTATTGTATCAATAAACAAATACACTTTGCTTTGAAACAACAAACGCCGCCTTTTCACCAGTGATACAGTTTTGTCAAGCTTTTAGAATATGGCTCTGATCCCAAGAGTATCAAAAGATTATTGACCTCCCTGACCCCAAGCACAGCCCCAAAGAGACTACTTGTACACTGTACCTTGTAGACCTCATCGATCTTGGTAGAAACGTGGTCAAAGCAATGCATGAAAAGGTCGTAGCGCTTCTTTCGGATCCGCTCAAAGGTGGTCTTGGCCATTTTGGCTCTGCGTCGAGCGTTCTCAAATTCCTCTGAGGTCTCCTGGAACCGTTCCTTCACACCATCCAACCTGCAAAAATGGATAACACATCATGGAGGAAAGAGAAAAAGTAATGACTTTAAAAAAAGAAAGAGAAAAAGGGGGGGGGGGGGAAGAGGAGAGAGAGAGAGAAAGAGAAAGAGAGAGAGAGAGAGAGAGAGAGAGAGAGAGAGAGAGAGAGAGCACGTATATGTGGTGTGTGTCCCGAGGATCTCTCAGTTACTCATCGTTGGTTGCCCATTTGTATTTGTATCTGTTTTGTTATCCATATATCCCTTCATACCGCCTAAGCAGTGTTGGGACCCAGCTCCAAGGAGCCTGGAAGAACTCTGGATCACAAGAAATGAAGACAAGCAGAAGATCGGTCCACAGTGCCTTATCTTGCGTGGCAAGGGGTATTACTCGATTTTAAGCCAAACAATAGTTGCTGTTGCTTTGGTGGGATCTACTCATTGATAAAGACCAATGAGCAAATTTATCACAGGGCATGTATTTGTATCTAATCCCCACTATAAGTGACTTGTTGGACAATAGTTATGATGTGATGTTCGTATTTTACTAGCTTTCTCCGTTGAGTGCCATCGAGCACCAGGCGCTGTATAAATAAATTAATATTATTATATTATTAAGATTGAAATACAAACTTGCAGGAAAATTTGTGTGTGTGTTCCCTGGGAGATTTCCCTTTGAGAGAGAAGAATTCAAGGATAAATTATGGATATTTCATGAGCATCTTTGATCAAATTGCAGGTGAATTCATAACCCAACACCAACAAACACACTCTCACACACACACACACAAAAAAAAAAAAAAGAAAAAGAAAGAAAAAGAAAAAAAAAAGAACATATGTTTGCTAAAGAAGTTTTTGTGAAAAAAAAAAAAAAAAAAATCCAAAAAATAAGAAGGTCAAAGGAAAGAGCGCCGGGTGAAATGTGTACGTACTTCTCTAGGGCCCTGAGGTTGGGGGCGTTGATTTTCTGTATGGTGGCCTGGAGGTCTGAGATGGCTTTGACCATGGAGTCTTGCATGGCCTTGACCTCCTCTGTCGTGTCAAGCTGAGGGAGAGAGGGAGGCAAGGAAGAGAAAAAAAAGCAGATTATCATTGCGGCAAAGAGGCGATTATATTTAATTGTTTTTCTTATATCTTCCCACAGAAGAGATGGAAAAACCCAGAGACAGACCAAACAAAGAGAGCCCCACAATGCAGTGAGCGTACATACCAAAAGTCTGTTTAAGGGCATTTTTTTCTCTCTTCTTTTTCTTCAATTTCTAAATGTTCTACTTTTCTATTTTATTTACGGCATACATTTGTGAAAACGCGACCAAGTGTCCAATAGTGGGTTTTTAACCATCAATTTACCGCTAACCCTGTTTGACCCAATGACAAATTCATACCAAAATATTCTCCAACTCCAACAACTATTGACAAATATGAATTTAAAAAATAAAAAAATATACAGCCATGATGTATCTTTCAAATGATATATAATCTTATTTGTTACAATAAGAAAGTTTATTTGGTAAAAATTGATTTTCAATTCCAAATGCTTCTGATTGCTCATGGCCTTAAATTCTGATATCAATTTTGTCAAAAGTGTGTTTCAATTAATAAAACTGGTTTAAAAAGTTACAATAAACCAACTCTTGAAGAAAATTAAAAGCCATACTTCAAAAAGCCGTAGCACAGGCTAGAATAGTAGTAACAGCAATCGGAAAAGAGAAAACGAAAGTTGAACTCTTCTTCTTGTTGCCAGTTCAGTAAATTGCATTTGAAATGCACACTATGTTGCATGTAAATAGCAATTTAGTGACTACGGTTTACTGATCGACAGTGGGCGATCTTGTACAAAAGAGTAACAGGCAATAGCGAGTATTCTGGGAAGTTAGTGGTTAAATGTCTATCATAGTTCATACTCCTCTTGCCCTGTGGTAAATTGGCTCATTAGTCTTTATCAATGAGCAGATACCATCAAGGCAATAGCAACTATTGTTTGGCTAAAGATCAAGTAACACCCGTTATATTTCCCATTATGCAAGATTAGGCACGGTGGACCAATCCTCTGCCTGTCTTCATTTCTTGTGATCCAGAGTTCTTCACGGCTCCTTGGAGCTGGGTCCCAACACTGCTTAGGTGGTATGAAGGAATATGGATAACAAAACAGTCTCTATACTTCTTGTATGAATTTATTCTGTTGGTCAAAAAATAAAGGTTTTAAACCTGCAGGCGGTTTTGAAAAAGGAGGAATGTTACAATAGATGATTAGACCACTACTGATTTCAACACATAGCATTATTTTACACAGCTAGATGACAAGTTGTCTCTCTATCAAACTGCTTGAATTTCTTTACTTAATGCAAAATTAGAGAAACCTGAAAAAAGAGACACAGAATTACAAAATTTTGATTTTTCTACATGAGAGGTGGGACAAAACATAAAAAAGAGGAATTTTAATTCTGCTAACTTATATCACAAGTACAAGGCCTTTCAAAGAATGAAAATCTTACGATATAACCTTAAGTTCCATAGGTTAATATTAGATAAGATAAGAAGTCTCATCCACTCACGTCTTTCTGCTCGTCAGACAAGGAAATGTAGTCAATTTGCAGGTTGGCCTCGCGTTCGTAGATGGCCTTTGTGCCCTGGCTGCTGAGGGAATCCTGGGTAGGAGCTGAGCCAGAGTCTTGGCTAGTGTCCATTGGCTCCTCCCCTTCCTGGCTGATGTCCTCCATGCTTCCTTGACGCATCGGCAGGCGGATGTCATCCATCTACACCATGAATTAATTAAGAAATTGATGAATAAATTAATTTATATAGTTCCCCTTATTAATCCAATTGTGGAAACTAGATTTTAATTGAGGTCCGTCCTTTATGCTCTGACTACTGGTTGTGGAACAAAGAAAATTGTACCGGTGACTGGAGTCTGATCAAGCCGATTGGCACATTTTTTACAAGGATTGATGAGGGAGTGATGATTCTCTAGCTTATGACTTATCTCAAAAAAGACATTACAAAGCAGGTCTTCTAAATAATTTTTAAATGCTGATCGCAAAACGACAATGAAACCTTTTGAAAGATCAATGCATTCACCATCGACAATTTGTATAAGAATGCCGACTCTAATCCAATCACAGCAATTAAGATGCTGGTTTCCGGTTGTTGTGAGTAGATTGGGAGGGAGGGTGGAGGGGTGGGGTTGTAGTAGTAAGTTGGGAGCTACTACGAGCCTACCTTGCAGGCTTTCAGAAGTGCGTGTCGGTCTGCCCGCCGCTGCTCAAGTTTGACGTCCATTTGGTTGATGGACTTCTGGACACTGGCAATCTCCTTCTGCTGCACAGTCAGTCGTTTTCGCACCTCGTTGATCTCCCCTTCCATGTCGTCCACCTGCGACTTGGAGGTCAGCTTGTTCTGCTTCAGCTTCTCCTGCCGCTGCATCTCCTCTTCAATGATCTGATTGGAAGGCGGGCACGCCACACACACAAACAGAAACACGCTATCACAACAAAATTGAAAAAGCCAAACATTATAAGACTACTACTGACAATCATTTTTTAAAAAAAGAAAGAAAAAAAATATCCCCCCAAAACTGAAGTAATTCCTCAAAACCAGCAGAAGATAGAGCAAGAAACCCAAGTCAGGGAATTTTGTAGACTTTGTGATTCCTGACACCCAGCCAAATCCAATGTCCACATCTTTTTGAAATCCAGAAAATCCTAGGCCAATGAAACGATAAATAGGAAACTCAAGATTCCATCCTTATCACACAAGTATCCATTTGGAGAGGTTGTGTTGAACGAATACCCTCATAAACGACATCTTGATTACATAAGATAACAATATGGCTGTTTTAAACCAGCTGCACTCATTAGCATTCCCCCCCCTCCTTCCTGCCCCACACCTACCTGCATCTGACGAGATTCCTCCTCCTTAGCCTTCACCACTTCCTTCTCATTGTGCTGCACTGTCTCCTGCCACTTCTTCACAATCTCTGTCATTCACAGAATGAAGCAAATAAGGACAATGATATTAATATCTCTTATCATAACGATAATCTTACTATTACGACTCCTACTACTGCTGCTGCTACAACTATTATTATTATTATTATTATTACTCTAAAGCACTTTATCCTGTCATGTATAAACTCAGTATTCAACAAACACAAATTTATCAGCTAATAATTGAATTAGAATATCTACCAAACAGCATGTCATGGTATTAAAACAACAAAATAAAAACAGCTTTCGTGTTAAAAATAGGCAGGATTAAAAGAATGCAACTTTTACAACTTCAAGGTCCATCTGCAACCAACACATAACCCCCCTCCCCCCCCAAAAAAAACCCCAACTATTTCACCTGCAAACACACCCGTGCTGTGAGCATGAAGGAACTACATTACAGATCAATCATGTTTTGTTTTGTTTTGCAATCCTTATCCCTTTAAACTGCCTTTGCAGTTGTGGGACCCAGCTCCAAATTCCAAGGAGCTGGAGAAAACTCTAAATAAAGTCAGGCAGATGATCAGTCCACCGTTCCTAATCTTGCATGGCATAATGAACAATGCATAAGGCGTATAACTCGATCTCAAGCCAAACAATAGTTGCTGTTGCCTTTGGTGCTCTCTGCTCATTAAGAAAGACTAATGAGCCGATTTACCACAGGGCGGTAGATCAAGCTTGAATTGCCCTAATATTATCCAGGCGAGATTCATCTCTTAAACCCCTCCTTGCCCAAGGGGAAAAGGAAGTGCCAAAGAAGTGCATGAAAGCGGGCCGTTTGGTTTTCTAGCTCAAGGCCCCTTCAACTTGGAAAAAATTCCTGGTTGCCAGAGCTAAACAGGAGTTAAAAAAAACAACCAACCACCTACCTTCTGTATCCTGGGAGCGTTCGCATTCCAGCTGATTTTCCAGTTTGTGCCTCAAGTTTTCAAACTCCATCCTTTTTCTGGCCCGTTCCTGTTGTGCTCTCAGTTCTCTCTCTTCGTAATGTCTAATCAGAGGATGAAAAGAAAGACATTATAATAAAGACCTAAACAAAACAAAGCAACAACCAAAAACCCAACAATATCCAGGTAAGTTGAGATATAAACCAAGACTTCCTCAGGCAGATTAAGACTTTCCAGGCATTTTTTTTTTTTTAACACTCGATTCTCAGTTTTTCAGCCACACAAGACCAATCAGGACTCGGATAAACAATTGACCTAGAGCATCGTTCAAAATGATACATCACCCAACCCCTTAAAAAAAAAAAAAAAATTCCATAGGCAGACCTGCCATTTGAGTGAAAAATAACCCAGTATGATCGCCTTGAAAAATCGGGATTTGAGGAAAAAAATCGGTATAGAGCTAATTTTAAAGCGTTTGTCTCACT